>CAUYUJ010011880.1:159104-164104 GCA_963575745.1 Prorocentrum cordatum
ACCCTGGCACTCCTCCTTCCAGGCACGTTTGTGTCCCAGGTGGGCATCTGCAATCCCCGAGGCTTCCAGGACACCCCTTTTCAGCCTTCCCACATCCTCCTCCGCCTCCTCGCCCAGCGCGTCGAGCCACTCCTGGACTCCGTCCTGCGCCTCGGCGCCCCTCACCACGTCCTCCTTCTTCTCCAGGATGGCCCCCAGGCCGCCCAGCATGTGGGCGCGCATGGTCTCGAATGTGAGGACGCCATAGGCTCGCGCCACGCGCTTCAGCGACTTCTTGGATAAGGGCTCGATGTCCGTTACCTCCTTCACGGTCTGGGCCTCGGTCAGTTGGGGCCCCCGGTCCTCCGCGCCCACGTCGGGCCGGGGGTCGTTCTCCTCATCACTGGGAGGCTCATCCTCGAGGGGCGGGGGTGGCGCACGGGGCGGCCCTGGCACCACCCCCGCCTCCCTCGCCATTGGGCGACCCACCTCCCTCGCCACTTCTTCCGTGGCTGGGGGGGCGCCTGCACTCTCGGGGTCGATGCCCACCCCCACTCCTTCCGTTGACCTCCGCAAGGCAAGCAAGCCCTCCTCAGAGAGCGCGAACCCCACCAGGACGTCCATGCCTTCCTTGATGCAGTCAAAGCTCGCGCGGAACTTCGCTACCCGCTTGGCGGCATGGTCGATGGAGCCTGGGCCCTTGTTCGCGCGCGCAGCGCGCGTCACGGCCTCGTGCTCGGAGATGCCCTCCGACGTCGCCACGCAGTTCGAGCACATGTACAGCTTGAGCTGCCCCTCTTTACCCCTCCTCAGTTCGGGGTATTTCTCGTTGTCCTCCTTGGCCATAGCATAGCGACGCATCTCCGCACAGCTGAGCTCGTCCACGTACTCCACCGCCATGATCTTCCAGTCGTCCAGCGCCGTGCAGCTCCGACACCAGCCCAGGCGGTGCGGCGGTACCCAATATGCGCCCATGCAGTGGACGTAGCCCGCCTCAGCGTAGTCCTTCTCCGTCATCATCTCTACGTCTTCGAGCGCGGCTGGCGCGCCGTCGCTCGACTGGGGGGCCTGGCCGTGGACGGCTTTGTTGCTGCGTCGGCGGCGGCGCTTGCCCCCACGGCCGCTGAGGGCCCCCGTGGTCGCAGCACTCGGGGCCTCGCTGGCGGTCCCGTCGTCCACGGCGAACTCGCCGTCTGCCTCGCTGCGCGCCCCACGGCCGCCACGGCCGCCCACAGCATGCTCCCTCAGCTGAAGGTTGTGGAGCGCGAGGGTGAGCGCGTCCAGCCCGCGCCGCTGCTCTGCGGTGAAGTCGGCATACGCGGCTGCCGCCGCCAGGGCGGCTGATGTCACTGGCACCACCGCCGATACAGGCATCGCCGAGGCGCCATCGGAGGCGGCGGCACTGGGGGCGGCCCCCGTACCGCCGCCTCCATCGGCGTCCTCAGCGGGGGTAGCTGATCCCGCGTGCACCGTGGGCGCCGTCCGAAAGGTCGCCGCCTCGGACACCATGTCGTACTCCTCGCCTTCGCTCTCCGACAAGCTTACCTGCTGGACAGGGCGCTGCATCGGTCTTGCTTTGGAGGTTGGTGCCTCCCCCGCGGCGCACGTCTTTGCGGGCCACGGCATCGGCACAGGCTTCGAGAACTTGGGCGCCATCACTTGGTCGGGTGGATGGCACGAGAGGTGCAGCTCGAGAGAATGTGCGAGGCAGTTACGCACGAGCCAAACAGCTGACGGGGGGGAGAGGGGAGGGGGGGAGGCTGTTCACCGAACCAAAATGGGGCGGCCAACTGCCAGGGCGGGACAAAGGTGACACAGGAAGACGATGGGCTGAAGCCAGCAGTTCCAGATGCGGGGGACCCGTGCATTATGTTGGCGGAAAACGGCCTGACCCCCGTTCGGGGCCTTGGACGGGCAGGAGAGGGGGGAGGGGGGCGAAAAAAACCACGTCGCGGGCGGGCGACAAAGCGGGCGGCGGGCAGCCGACGGCCCCAGGACCCGCGGGGAGGCCCCGATCTTCAACGCCTCCTGACGCCTCTTTAGCCAGCGGCCTTGGACAGGTGCTGTTGGTTGCATGAAGGCACATCCCAGATGGGCTGCGGGGCCACCTCATGCCAGAGATGGCGAGCATCAGAGATGTGGCATGTCGAGACCACAACATGCGCAAAGCAAGGAGGCAACACACCATGGCGTGCAGACCAAACATGACACTACAGAAGCGCGCTGTGTGCGCGACCTGGAGACAGCGAAACCTTGCACACTGCAGAGGTGGCAAATTTTTTATGACCACTCAGGGCTGCGGGAAAGGGGAAGGGGAGAGGAGGGTCAGTGCTCACATGCATGTGGGGCGGGGCCACAGCTAGTCAAGACTGGACGCTCGGGGCGGCCCCTGCATCCAGTCTCGCTGCGTCCTCCGTCGCCAGGGCGACCTGCTCCGCAATTTGTCCCTGCAGGGCGTTGGCTATTGCCGATCGCAGGGCTGCACGAGCCGCGGGCCGTTCGGCCTCAGCCAATTCCCCTACGGCACGGCGCAGCCACGTCTCCGCCTCTGCGCCCCAGCGGCCGTTGACATCTAGGACAAAGGGCACCAGGCCCGAAAATGGGTACCTACGGTGCTTCACTTTCTCTCTGCGCTGCAGGGCTGCCTGGCGCGGCCGCCCCGTCTGGGCCACTGCCACCTCGTCCACCAAGCTAATGTCGAGGCAAACTCGACCATGGATGCCTCGATGGTAGACCACGTCCAATGTGGCCGCGCCTTGTTCCTCCGTGTACCACTCTGGGATGACCTGCTCCAGCAGGGCATGATGGCCCACCCCGCGCAGCCAGAGCGCCACGGCGTCTCGAATGGCATTGTGGCGTCGCGTCGGGCCGCCTCCCCTGGGGCAGTTGAGCGCATGAACGCCCCAAACGTCCACCGCGCGGCCGCACGTCGGGCCGTGCTGCGCCATCGCGCGGGTGGGCGCTGCTGGTCGGTTCAGGCACGTGCACTCGGACTGCAGCAGCGGCAGGTGCATGCGCCTCTCGGCAGCAATGCAGAACGCGTGGTCGGCGAGGGGCGAGACCCCCTCGAAATTATCCAACCAGGCGCCCGCTGAGCTGCCCGAGGCACTGTGCACCGCCGCCGCTGCCGTGTCTGGCAGCGCGGCCGTGAACGTCTTGGCGACGTGGTCCCGCACGTGCTGGGTGTACGTCTTCTGGTCCTTTCCCTTCCGCCCCTCCAGAAGGCCCTGCCAGCGGTCGCTCTGAGGGCGACGGCCGCCGGCCAGCCGCCCCTGCTCCTCGTCTGCTGCTGAGAGGGCACGGCCAAGGCCTGGCCACCTCCGAAAGAGGCCGATCGTTGTCGATTCTCGGAGCTCCTGGGCTGCCGCGTGAATCCCAGCTTCCCAGGATGCCAGGAGGGCGGCTGGGCCGCGCTGCTCAGCGCTGCCACGGCCCAGGCCTCCGTCGCTGACCTCCATGAAGATCTGCTCTCTGGGGGCCGCCGCGACCCCGAGCAAGGCGTTGACGAAGGCGACCACTCCGTCATCCACCCTGCGGCTCCACGCCGCCGTGAGCGGGAGCGCCCGCTGGATGTGGACACAGGCACCCCTCGACCAGATCCGCATTAGCTGGAATGCGTCGAAGGCTGAGAGCCCATGTCTGCGTAGCGTCAGCAGCTCCTTGAAGTAGCGGTCCTGCTTCTGGAGGAAGGGTTCGCCGCAGGGGGGTGGCGCGGCGGCGCTCGGGGCGGCCCCGGCGCCGCCAGCCTGCCCGCGCCCTCCCTCATCGAGGTCCTCTGGGACGGCGAAGTCCGTGAGTGGGACGCCCCTCCAGTCGGTGTCCACGTCGTGGTTCGTGTAGGCCAGGGTGGACCCCACCGCCTTGAGCTTCTGGACGCGGTAATGGGCGTACTCTGCAAACTCGGGCGGCAGGACAGCTTGGGCGTCGGGGGACCGTATCTGGGTCCTGGACATCTCGAGCTTCATCCCGTGGGCTTCGATGCGGGCGCGCCACGCATCCAAGCCACGGAACACGGCGGCCGCGGTGCCCACGAAGTACGCGTCGTCCAGGAAGGCTAAGCAGTCCCCTTCCATGTCCACCGCGCGCACAGCCATGCGGCCGATGCTGAGGGTATCCGCGGTACCGACCGCGTAGAAGCCTGGGCTCATCGGGCAGCCCTGGTCGAGGCCACGGATCTGGTCGACCAGCTGGGCAGGGTTGCGACCCGCCTCCCGCCACGTGGCGTGTTCGGGCGGGGAGCCAGGCTTCCGCCAACGGGGCCAGCGCAGGCACCTTGCTGCGCACGGCCTCCTTCACCAGGTCGCGGGGGATGTTGCTGAACGCATCCCCGAGGTCCACCGCCACCACCCACTTGCCTGGGCTCGAGTTGGCCATCGTGCACAGGCGTCGGTGGAGTGCACCACATCCGTCCTTGGCAAGGCCGAACTGCTGGTCCCCCACCGCCGTCCGCATGTCCTTGTGGTGGACTTTGGCAGCACTGCGGCCCACCATGCGGCGGGTGACATTTCCACAGCCCAGGACTCGCACATCCCCAGGGGGTGCCTTGGGGATGCCCGTGAGGCGCGCCGCCGTCATGGCGGCTAGCGCCTCGGGGGGGAGGTCCCCGATGGCCAGTCGAGCCAGCGCGTTGGCCACCGCCTCTGCCCCATCCTCGTCGTGCTTGAGAGGGGCCCAGTGCTCGTAGCGTCCTCCTCCAGGCCCCGCCCCTCCACGGCGGGGGAAACGGCCAAACTGACGTTTGAGGTGGTTGGCCACACGGCGGTGGAGTTCCGCTGCGCCGTCGAGCTCGCGGGGAGCTGCGGCTGGCGGCATCGCCACGTCGGCCCCCGCCCCTGCGGCCCCTCTCCCTGGCCCACGCGGGGCGGCCCCAGCGCCAGGGAGAGGGCACCACTCGCCTGGGCGAGGCGCCTCGGGCTGCTGGGTGGTGCTGAACTTCCTCACCACCGCCGCTGCGTCCGCCATGTCCCCCTGGGGCCACACTGCCGCCGCCGCCCGAGACATCTCTCCCGCTCGTGCGAGCT
>CAUYUJ010011880.1:169104-241604 GCA_963575745.1 Prorocentrum cordatum
CCGGAAGGACTGGAGGGCAGTTCCTCTCCAGACGGAGCTCCCGCCTGCACCGCGGGCCCAGCGGGCGCTCGTCTCTCAGGAGGGGTCCCTCGCGGAGCGAGAGAGATCGGAGGTGGACAGACCTCCCGCCCCGACACGTCGATTGCGGAATTGGCCGCTTTCGGTTCGCGAGAGGGCGCCGCGGCCGTCATTGTTGCGGGTCCAGGTCCGTCGGTTTCGGTCCCAGGCCGTGTTCACTAAGGGGAGGTTTATTACTGAAGGGAGGTTGGCCCACCGCCGAAGAGAGTGTTTGAGGGAACTGCTCCGGAGGGCACTTGGAGCAGAGGGGTGCATTGCAGCGCCGCTGATACGCATTGGGCGCTCTTTGGTCCCCGCTCCTCCTCAGTCTTTCCTTGTCCCTTCTCGATCCTGCTCCTCTGCCCCCCATCCTCCTCGAGTCGACCCTCTCCTCCTCTACCATACTCTCCCCCATCCTCGGTCCTGCTCCTCACCGAGCTGCGTCGGCGTACAATCGGTGCAAGGAGGCATCGGCCGGTCGCGAGGCACCGCGCCGACCACCTTCATGACCCGAAGCAGCTCTCGGAAAGAATCGCCCTTTTCCTCGCAGGGAATCGTGCGACTCGAGGTTGCCCGAACTCTGATTTGCCGCCTTTTCTGTTGACGGTCCCAGCTTGAAGGTTGACGGTGTTGCTTGCGTTGATTCGATGGCTGCAGCGGGGATTCGAAGCAAGTTTGTCCCTCTCGTACGACTCGAGGTTGCCCGAACTTTGATTTGCCGCTTTTTTTGTTGACGGTCCCAGCTTGAAGGTTGACGGTGTTGCTTGCGCCGATTCGATGGCTGCAGCGGGGATTCGAAGCAAGTTTGTCCCTCTCGTACGACTCGAGGTTGCCCGAACTTTGATTTGCCGCCTTTTTGCTGACGGTCCCAGTTTGAAGTTTGTCGGTGTTGCTTGCGTTGGTTCGATGGTTGCAGCGGGGATTCGAATCAAATCTGTCCCTCATGTGTTTGATTGCCCCAACAAGCAAGTTCGGGACCTCCAAGCCCAAACTCGAGTCTTACGTCTCCCCGGTCCTCGAGCTTGGTCTTGATCGCAGCCATCCTTCGCCCCCTCGGCATGCTCTTATCGAAACCGCCGAGGTCCCGAGGAGGACGGCGCCGCAGTCACGCAGGCGGCAAGGTGGGCTGGGCTGGGGGGGGGGGGAGCAGGACGGGCGGGTGGGTACTGGAGAGTGGCCTGAAGAGGCGTGAAAAAAAGGACCCTCAAAGGGGCCCTTTGGGACCCCTTTGGGAGCCAGCGGGGGCCCAAAAGGGCCGCATATGAGGGCCTTCTTCGTCACCCCCCAGTCAGGTCACCCCCCCTTCACCGCCCCCGGTGCCGCCCGGCCGAGCAGGGCGAAGAGGGCGCCGAAGCGCTCGCCTTGTGATGGGGGGGGGCGCTCCAGAGAGGGGCCTGGCCTTGCCCTCGAGGGCTCGTCGCAGGAGCTGGCATCCCCTCCTCGGCGGCAGGCTGGCGGGAGGGGCTCGGCCGGACGGGGGGGGGGGGCAGGGCGAAGAGGGCGCCGAAGCGCTCGCCTTCTGCTGGGGGGCGCTCCAGAACAGGGGCCGTGCCCTCGAGGCCTCGCTGCCCTGAGGCGCCCGTGCTGCAGCGCAGCGCGCGCCGTGTTCAAAACCTCCGTGCCAACACGCTGCGTGTTGGCTCGGCGCACTGGCCCACGTCTCGACGAGCGCATCTCGCGTCGGACCCGCGTGTTCGGAGTCGGCGTGCTGAGCCCCGTGAGAGGACGCTGCGTGCTGCGTAAGGGGACGCATCGGGGCAGCCACAAGGTGCCCTCTCGAGGGCTCGCCAAGGGGCGTCGGCGGCTCCTCCCCCGGGCGGAAGGCTGGCGGGGCGCGGGGGCGGGAGCAGAGCAGGCGCGGGCGCCTCCGCGGGCGGAGGCGGGGCGGGAGTGAGGGAGAAGTGCCCCAGAAGAGAGCGCAATCGGCCACGCGCAGAGGGGCGTCTGCACGCCTAGGTACTACCAGCGTGGCACAGTCCGCCACTAAGCTGGAACGTTCAAGTGCTCATTGAGTGAACGCTAGCCAGCGAGAGCCTCAAGCAGTGTCTCTCTGGCAATGGACGTGTGTACACTCTATGTCGTGCAAGCTATGGCGCGCAGTGGCGCGTCCATCCTCGATGAGGGTGCTTCCGAATAGCCCCCCCCACGGGGGTGTATCCCAGAGCTCCCCCCTCCTTTTTTGAGCGGCCAAACTTCTCGGGCGGAGCCCCGGGATCGGAGGAGACAGATCGCCCACAAGGAGGCCACGCGCAGAAGGGGGTCAGGGCGAGGTGGGGGTGTTCCTGGGCCGCAGGGAACCCAGACCCCCCTTCGAGTCATGAAGAAATCACGGCGGAAGGCTTTTCGCTATTTTCGGCCCCTGTGGTCCCTCACCGTGCCTCCGGACTGTCAAAAAACGATTCGGGATGAAAAATCGGTCCTGGGGAACGGGTCGAGACCTCTGGGGGTCGACGCTATAAAAAAATCATGACGCCGGGGGTCTGGGGAGGGGGGTAGGGCAAGGGGGGAAGGTTTCTTAGAAGGAGGTTGCTTCCTAGAAGGCGCGGGCCTCACGCAGCTTTCTTCTAAGAAGCATTCCCCCCTCCCCCCTACCCCCCATGTACGCGCCGCCAGTGCAATGTTTTGTGTGATCGGGGCGTCCCTAACCCACCAATGGAGGCTTGATACTGTCGCACCTGCCAGGTAGCAGGGCGCTCTGTGGGATAGCAGGCGATTTGTTTCCCCACATTCCCGAGCTCCGCCCGAAAAGTTCTGCCGCTCAGAACAGGGAGAACAGGGAGGAAACTCTGGGATACACCCATTGGGGAGGCACACCTATCGAGGATGGACGCCTCCCAATCGTATGTCCAATGGTTGGGCCCATAATTTCTGGTCGCCCTTGGAGCCTTTCGAAGGAGGAGGAGGAGGAGGAGGAGGACGAGGACGAGGAGGAGGAGGAGGGGCGCTCCGGAACGGCCGCGGCGCCCGATACATCTTCCAGATCCTCACCATGGGGGATGCAGGTCCTGAGGGAAACGGGACGTGAGGTTTTTCTCCGTTTTGGGCTTTCCGGGCCTTCCACGGCCCCCGGGACCGTCAAAAAACAGCGTAGGATGAAGAACTCGTCTTGGGGAAAGGCCCCAGGGTCCAGGACCAGTTTTCCTCAGGACCCGTTTCCCCCATGCTAGAGATTCGCCACAGCTCAGAGATTCCAGGTTCGCGATTTATCGTCATCCAAGCCTGCCGCCCTTCAGGGTCGATGCCGATCCGATCAATCTGACTTGGTATCGATTCCAGCCGGCCAGATCCGACTCTTATCCGCTGCTCCGTTGGCCCGATGCGTCCCGATGCGACGCACATTCTGACCTGATCCAGGTCCCCGATTCGATGCTGACAGATCCTGGGACGGCAGGCCGGTGCGAGGAGGGCGAGGGTGAGGATGAGGGTGACGGCGAGGGTCTGGATAAGAGTGAGGGGCTGCGGTGGCAGCGAGGCTGAGGCCGATGGTACGTTTGTGCATCAGGGGTTAGAGGCAGGAACGGGGGGGGGGTCCACAGGAGACAGAACTTCACGAAGGATGTGAAAATGTAGCGTCTATTGGTCGGTTCCCGATTTCCCGATTCGATGCTGACTGCCCCCCCCCATCCCCGCCGAGTCCTCTCCAGAGATTGCCGGCCATCCTCTCCCTCCCCATCGTCTATTCTCCCTCGTCCTGCTCCTCCTCCTCCTCCTCCTCCTCCTCCTCCTCCTCCTCCTCCTCCTCCCCCTCCTCCTCCTCCTCCTCCTCCTCCTCCTCCTCCTCTTCTCCTCCTCCTCCTCCTCCTCCTCCTCCTCCTCCTCCTCCTCCTCCTCCCTCCTCCTCCTCCTCCTCCTCCTCCTCCTCCTCCTCCTCCTCCTCCTCCTCCTCCTCCTCCTCCTCCTCCTCCATTCATTTTCCTTATAAATAACTTCTTCCTGTCGCACCCCGAGGCCAGTTTTTTCGGCGGGCCAGGCGTTTCGCCTGAGATTTCCTCACCATCTATGATTCTGAAGCTTTAAATTGGTAACAGTTTCATGGGTTGAGGGCGTGTTGCTTTCAAAATGTGGCTCTCGCCTTAGCGCGGCGCATTTTCGTTGTAAACAATGCAAGAGATTCACAGATCGAGGGCGGGTCGTTTTCAAAATATGGCTCTCGCCTAAGCGTGGCCCGCATTCGTTTTAAAAACTTGCGAGAGCTTCACAGATTGAGGGCGGGCGCGGCGCACATTCGTTTTTTAATTTGCAAGAGCTTCACAGATTGAGGACGGTTTCTTTTCAAAATGTGGTTCTCGCCTTCGCGACGCGCACATTCGTTTACAACATGTTCAAGAGTTTCACGGATTCCCATCATCAACGTACCAGAAACCGTGTGTTGGAAGGATTCTGGATTATGCGAGTGCAACGGTTACGTCGATTCTCTGTGTTGAAATCATAGTAATGGCGTTCTGGCACGATTCAGGAACGTCTAGACGCAACAGTCAGCTTGAACCGTGGCGTTGGAATCCCGAGAACAATTGTTGGCATGCTTCAGGGTTTTCAATGAAGTGTCTTCCAACGAGGCAGTTTCATCAATGGAAATGAACGGTTGTAGGGGCCTGTGAAGCGAGCTTGGAAGGAGGGTTTACTCCAGCATCGTTGATGACTGACTCTTGGGTTTACACTGGTCCTCCTACTCCTCCTCTTCCTCCTCCTCCTCCTCCTCATCATCCTCCTCCTCCCCCTCCTCCTCCTTCTCCCCCCTATCCTCCTCCTCCTCCTCCCCCTCCTCCTCCCCCTCCTCCTCCTCCTCCTCCTCCTCCTCCTCCTCCTCCTCCCTCTCCTCCTCCATCTCCTCCCACTCCTGCTCCCCCTCCTCCTCCCCTCCTCCTGCTCCTCCCCATCCTCTCTCTCCCTGCTTCCCCCCTGCTACTCCGCTCCTCCCCCCTGCCCCTCCCACGACCATCCCACGACGACGACCGCAACCGCGACGACGACGACGAACAGACGACGACGACGACGACGACGACGACGACGGCGACGACGACGACGACGACGACGACGACGACGACGGCGACGACGACGGCAACGACGACGACGACGACGACGACGACGACGACGCAGGTCGAGGAAGCTCAGCCGGCGCGGCGCCTCAGTGCTGCACCTCGCGCATGCGGACGAGCCGACGCCGCAGGCTCTACGTCCCCACCCACACACGCACACACCAGGAGGGAGGGCAGAGGAGGAGGAGGAGGAGGGGGAGGAGGAAAAAGAGGCAAGCCAAAACGACTTACATCGGGGTCGATGCTTCCTGGTTGCAGCATTCATTGCAAACGGAATTCAAGGCAAGTTGACCTGGTCGGTTCTCGAATGCCAGCCCATGCTAGCATCATGTTCTGGGGCTTGCCTGCATTGCTGTTGCCCCCTTGGAGTTTACGTTTGGGCCACCCCGTGTTGAAAGTTTAGGGAGAAAGTAAAGGGGGCAGTCACAGGGAGAGAGGAGGCCTGAATCAATGGAGCAGCGAGAACGGCTTCGCGAGGGGTCAACAAGGAACGGCAGGATCGCATCGCGTCCAAGTTGCGGCGGCCCCAGCGCGGGCGTTCAAGCTTATCGGCCGGTATCAAGCGGGCTGCGCTATCAGGAAGTTTCGATCGCTCCAGGTTGAGCGACCCACGCGGCGTCAGAAGCCCATGCCGAAGTCGCCACGGCACGAACCTTCCATAAGGGGCTTGTGCGCGCGAGCTGCTGGGTGCAGGAGCAGTAGCATCGAAGAAGGAAGACGCCATAAGCATCAACTTGTGGCGGTCCGCCCGGATTTCTTGGATCCGCGCCAGGCCCCCCCCGTCGGCGCCTCCAGCGCCGCCCGTGGCGCGCTCCCCGCGCCAGGAAGGGGGGTCCAGCGCAGATTCCAGAAATCCGCGCGGAGCACCAAAAGTTTATGTTGATGGTTTTGCTCCGTCTTCTTTTTCTTCTAGAGCAGCAGCAGTGCGTTCGAGCTGCCAGGTGTGGGAGCAGCAGACCTCGGGAGGGGAGTGGAGGGGAGGAGGAGGAGGAGGAGGAGGAGAAGGAGGAGAAGATGAGGAGGAGGAGGAAGAGGAGGAGGAGGAGGAGGAGGAGGGAGGAGGAAGGAGGAGGGAGGAGGAGTCGAGGAGGAGGAGGAGAAGGGGAGGAGGAAGAGAAGAAGGAGGAGGAGAGGAGGAGGAGGAGGAAGAGGAGTAGAAGGAGAAGGAGGAGGAGGAGGAGGAGGAGGAGGAGCAGCAGGAGGAGGAGGAGGAGGAGGAACAGCAGGAGGAGGAGGAGCAGTGGAGAGGCGAGCTCGTCCAAGGCCAAGTCTACGCCACCTCCGACACCGCCGGCCGCGGCGAGACAGCAGCCCGGCCCCGGACGCTTCGCCGAGGCCCCGGCCGTTCTCCTCCTCTCCCCTTCGGGCCACGGGCGCCCTGTGCCGCCCCCCCCCCCCCAGTTGCCCCGCCTTGGGAGAAGGGGAGTTCCTCCTCCTGCTGCTCCCCCTTCTCCTCCTCCCCCTCCTCCTCCTCCTCCTCCGCCTCCGCCTCCCTCCCTCCTCCTCCTCCTCCGCCCTCCTCTCCTCCTCCTCCTCCTCCTCCTCCTCCTCCTCCTCCTCCTCCTCCGCCTCCTCCTCCGCCTCCTCCTCCTCCTCCTCCTCCTCCTCCTCCTCCTCCGCCTCCTCCTCCTCCTCCTCCTCCTCCTCCTCCTCCTCCTCCTCCTCCTCCTCTTCCTTCTGCTCCTCCCCTCCCAAGGGGGGGTGGACAGGCGGAGGATGAGGCAGAAGCGGGAACGGCAGCGACGATGCGGGAGAGTAGAGCAAGAAGGGACCAGGAAGCTGCAAGAGAGGATGAAGATGGCAGGTGTGGCGCCTCTTTTTCCAGGGGGGGGTCGTCGGCAAACCATGCCGCAGAGGGAGCGCCAGGGGATTGCAGGCCTGCTGGCGGGGTGCCGCCCTGCAGCCCAGCCACCCTCCCCCGAGGGGAGGTGGACTGCAATGGGCGTTACAGGGCACGGGTGGATGGGTGCAAGACTTCCCCCCCCCCGCTGGGCGGTGCGACCCCTGGCGCTGGGGCGCGCACCCCCCGAGCTGCGGCTGTGGCATCCGCTGCGCGGGGGACGGCGAAGGCCCCGACGGTGGAGCCGCCACGGCGCCTGCGCCAGCAAGCCCTGCGAGCGGATCCAGCAGTCCACCAACGAAGGTCATTTTAGAATCAAGGGCGTCAAGAACGCCCCTACCCTGGTTTACGAGACGAGGCGCTGTGCGCTGAACCTCCTGTGGGCTGACAGGGTAAACCCTGCACATCGCGCGTGTCGCGCGGCGTCCTGGGCTCTCTGGCCTCTGGGAGCTCCCAGGATCTGACCACGCACTTGTAGCCCAGGGTAGGGGCGTTTTTGCATCCCTCAATAAAGGGGCTCCGTGCGCCCAACCCCGAAGCCCCTGTCCCGAAAGCCAGCGTCCTCGGAAAGTCGCCTTTCCTCCCTTCCCGCCTTGTTCCTGCGGCGCTTCGGCGTGCACGAAATCGCGCGGGGCCTTCCCCGTTGCTCCGGCGATTTTTCCGTCTCGGTCAGCGACGGTTGTTGTTGCGTGAGACAGGTTGGTTGCCACCATCGATGGTCCAAAAAGAGGTCGCGGGGGCCCTACCTCTTTCACAGTGGCTCGAGGGTCGGTCATGATATTGGCAGAGTTGTTGACCCATTCTCGATTCGGTTGCCCTTGCCCGTTGTGGCCCATGCTGGCGTCGCCGCCCCTGGCGCGGAACGCGCGCCACGGAGAGAGGGGCCAGCGCCGATCCGAAAACTCCGTGCGGACCTCCGAGCGTTTGTGCTTTACTGTATGCCATGGCTCGTTGCCCGACCCGTCCTTCTCGTCCTTCCTCCTCCATCCTCCCTCCCTCCCTCTCCGCTCGCCCTCCTCGTCCTCGCGCTCCCTCTCCGCTCTCCCTCCTCGTCCTTCTCGTCCTCCCGCTCCCTCGCCGCATCCACTCTTCCCCCGCGGGGCTCCCAGGGTGCCAGCTCGCCCGACGGCGGCGCGGCCGCGCGGAGGCCTGAGCCGGTGAGGCGCGCGCGGCGGGGGGGGCGGAGGGGCGGAGGCGGCCGCCAGCACCCGGGGATGGGATCGGAATGGCATGGAGGACGAGGACGAGGAGGAGGAGGAGGAGGAGGACGAGGAGGAGGAGGAGGAGGAGGAGGCCGAGGAGGGGGAGGAGGAGGAGGAAGAGGAGGAGGAGGAAGAGGAGGAGGAGGAGGTGGAGGAGGAGGACGAGGAGGCTCCGCTGGTGGGTTACTCTTGTTCCGTTGATCCACCGCCCGCCCCGACGAAGGGCGGCCAGGCCATGAGCCTGCAGGCAGCCCAAGGCAGCAAACGCGGGGGGGGGGGGGGCGGCCGGCGCTGAGCGCACGGACGAGCATTGCAAAGTGCACACATGCGTAGAATTATGAACAGTAGTACAGAACGACAGCGCGGAAAACAAACAAGGATAATAATGCAACCATCGTAACAGCAGCCAGCAAGATGAGGAGGAGGAGGAGGAAACGCTGGAGAGAGCGCGCCCAGCTCACATTCAAGACCCCACCAATGGAGGAAGAGGTGCGTGTTTGGAAAGAGTAGAGACCTCATTGAAATATACCGTGGAGTCGAAACTGCGTGCGACTTCTCCTCGACGACGGGCATGCGCACGTCGTGCGACACGACGGCGTCCACCCAGCATCCAGCGTCCGTCCCAGTATGCGCGACACGCCGGCGTCCACCCAGCAACCGGCGATCGTCCCAGGATGTGCGACACGCCGGCGTCCACCCAGCATCAGGCGTCCGTCCCAGGATGTGCGACACGCTGGCGTCCACCCAGAGAGCCCTAGGGAGGGACCCTGACCACTGGGCACACCCAAACGTTGAGCCAAGACGAAAACTGGCTGGATGATGGCACCACGACCTGCGAGACGCGGGACTAGGCTGTGCAGTTGGATTGGCACGGGAAGTGGCCCTCTGGAACTCGAAGCGGAGGCCCTGGGCGACCCAGGGTGCCACAGCCGAGTGCCTGGCCGCCCTGGCCGCCTGCAACCTGGCAGCCCTGCGGGCCTGCGCCTCGGCGCGATCCGCCTGCATTCGCTGGCGCTGAGCTGGGGTTAACTCCGGCGGCGGTGGGCCTGGCGGTGGCGGCTCCTCCCGGAGCACTCCCGCCGATGCCAAATCGTCTGCAGCCGTCTGCTCGGTGGCGGCATCGGGCGCCGCGTCGGGCCCAGGCTCGGCAACGAGGACGGCGGGGTCGTCTCCTCCGCCCGGAGGGCGGAACCGGTGCTTCTCGGGATTGCAACGGCGACGCCGTGGGCGAGCACCCGCATCCACGAAGTCCGGAGCCCAACCGACGGCGTGATCAACATACGGGTCCCAGCCAGCATAAAAGGCAAGAAGCTCGTCCCGAGCATCATCAGGGCGAAGAAGAGCTTCGGGGTAGCACGCGACGTCTGGATCCCACAGCGCCTTGATGGTAAGCCACGTGGACCGTGCAAGGGCGGCGCACAACAACGGAGGGTATGTCCTTTTCTCTGCTGTGCGCCAGGCCTGCTCCTCCGGATCCCACCCTCGGAAGCCAGGGTGCGCTCTGGGGCCGTGGAGGGCGAGGGAGGGAGGCGGAGGAGGAGGGCGAGAGCGAGGGCGAGGAGGAAGGAGGACGGTGGAGGTTTTTGGACTGCGGGGCTGATGAAGCCGATGGCCTGTCAGCGGGGTGCGGCACTGCAGCCGGCAGGAAATCAGAAACGAGTAACCAGTCCTGCACGGGCACCAAGAGGCAATTACTGCACCGTACGGTGGAACGGACCCCCGCGACAGAGCGGACGGAACGCGTCAAACCGAAGCAAGGTGCCCAGAACCGGCCAATTCTCACATGAAGCCCCACCCTCCATCAAAGGCAACTGGACGGGGAAACGCTAAAACGGTTACAGATAGTTCGTTGTGCCCGTCCATGGCGTTCGGGAGGAGGGGCGGAGGGAGGGAGCGTTGAAGTTGAAGAGAACGAGAGGAAGGAGAAGGTTGGGACGCAGACCGAAAAATTCCTGCTCTCATGAGACCGACCTCTCTGGGCTCAAAGGCTGGAGGCGCAAGGATGTGCAGCGGACCACGCGAGTTTCCCGAGACTTGACCCACAGGAGCCTGAGGGAGAGCCAGGGAAGCAGGAGCGAAGGCGCGGAACGAATAAAGGAATCGGGCCAGTACATCACACAGCTGAGGCCTACAAAATAGGCCCTGTGCTGAGCTCTACCACTGCAGTCTGGTACCAGCTGCGATTCGCTCAGCTATAGAGGGGCATCGGGGTCGTCTGTCGAGAGGGGAGCGCGTGGTGGTGGCAGGGGAGTAGACAGGGAGGCCCTGGCTGCACACACGTCCTCACTTGCCGACTTGACGTCCTCCTCCTGCTCCTCCTCCTCCCCCTTATCCTCCTCCTCCTCCTCTTCCTCCTCTTCCTTCCCTTCCTCCTTCTCCTCCCCCTCCTCCTCCTCCTCCTCCTCCTCTTCCTCCTCCTCCTCCTCCTCCTCCTCCTCCTCCTCCTCCTTCATCTCTTCCCGAACCCATACATGTTCTGGGTTCGTCCGGGGGCAGTTTTCGGTCCCGGGGCTGGTGAAAAAAGGATCCGGGACGGAACAATCAGGAAGGCAATTATCGGGTTGGGAGGATGGGGTGGGAGAAATGAGGGTATCCTTACCCGTAGGCGGCCAAAGGCGTCGTTGGCATTTTGATGTTGTTGCCCATACATTTCATCCTCCCAACCCCTTTCTCCCAGCACGATAGACGTTCTCCTCAGAGTACCAGCACTCACCACAGCGTGGCGGCGCGAGCGGCCGTCACATACGAGGAGAGCTGCCGGCGTGCGGAGTGGAACCTGCTGGCACGCGCCGCACAGGCCCCGCGTGCTCACGGCAAGCCTGGGATGCGCACCGGAGGCCGGCTGGAGGACACCGTCAGCACACGCTCCCGACTGGCTGGCGACCCGTGGCTCACGATCGATACGCACAGGAGGCCGGCTGCACCGTTGGCACGCGTTCCCGACTGACTGGCGGCCCGTGGCTCACGATCCGAAGCGCCTGCGGAGAAGGAGGAGGAGGAGGAGGAGGAGGAGGAGGACAGGGAGGAGGAGGACAAGGAGGAGGAGGAGGAGGAGGAAGAGGAAGAGGAGGAGGAGGCTCACGATGCGAAGCGCTGGGCCAGCGCGGCTGGCAGCTGCCCCGACGAGGTTCGCAGCAGAAGCTCGACCCGCCGCGGCGGCTGGAAGGTGGAGGGGGAGGGAGGAGAGGGGGAGAGGGGGGGGAGGAGGGCGGTGAGGGGGTGACGGGGTTGGGGGGGAGGGGAGGAGGAGGAGGGGGAGGGGAGAGGAGGAGGAGGAGGAGGAGCTCTTGGCGCGCGCGTGCCGTCCTTCTCTTGCTTGTGCTTCGTTGTTATCCTCCTCCTCCTCTTCCTCCTCCTCCTCCTCCTTCTCCTTCTCCTCCTCCTCCTCCTCCTCCTCCTTCTCCTCCGCTGCTGCCCAATTGCAGCTTGCTGTGAGCCAAACGGCCGCCACCGCTCCCGGCGCTGCAGCTGCTGCCGATCGTCTTCCTCCACCTCATCCTTCTTCCGATGTTCCTCCTTACCGTTGTTTTGTCTCAAGGCGCCAAGCGCGGCTGAGATCTAATACGCGCTTGATACCCCGCGCACGTGCATACAGAGATTTGTGAGTGATCGGTGCTCTCTTGACGCGTTCACTGCTGCAACGGGTGGCGCCGCGTTCGAGATTCCTCGATGTCTGATCCGCAGTGTGCACTGCTTGTTGCTCGATTTGTTGGTTGGCCCTGATGTTGAAGTACCTGCTGCCCATGCTGCGTGAAATTGCACCGCTCTCCGCTCATGGAGGCCATGGCTCGTGGCGACAGTGGTAAGGAGAATAATGCCCATAACATCCGCAGCCAGTTGCGATTGCAGCTTCTGTAAGCATCCGAGCAATGTGTGATTTCAGAAATGGCGATGCTCCCCTAAGCCGCGATGACTGCCGGCATCCAGGCTGCGGAGGACGACATCACGTCGGACAGGAATGGATTTTGGAACCAGGTGTGGCTGCAGTGCGGAAGTTCAGAGCGAACTGTTACGAAGTAAGCGCTCACCCCCTTGGGAGGGGCCAATGTTTGAAATTCGGGGGCGCAGGGGGGGCGCGTTTCGATGTCCTGCTACCTGAGACCAGCATGGGCGTTCATTTCGCGACCAGCGCCAGCGCGTTCTGCCGCTAACGGCGTCTTCGGGCCACCTCCCCCAGGGAGCCCCCCCTCGCCTCGACCCCCCCGGCCCGAGGCACGGCCTGACGGCGCCGCTCCCGGCGCCCGCGAGCGACGGCGAGGCCTGGCGGGGGTCCTCGCCGTCGTCGTCGCTGGTGCCGCCGCCGCCGCCGCCGTCGGAGCGCCGCCGCCGCCGTCGTCGTCGTCGGCGGGTCGTCGTCGCCGTCGCCGCGGCCGCCGCCGCCGCCGTCGTCGGAGCGCCGCCGCCGCCGTCGTCGTCGTCGGCGGGTCGTCGTCGTCGCCGCCGCCGCCGCTGGTGGAGGTGCATGGACACGAGCTTCCGGAGGTCCGCCCACGCCGCCCCTGGTATGCTCCGCGCGCCAGGGGGGGGGAGCCCAGCGCCGATTCCAGAGGTCAGCGCGGACCTCCGAAAGGTTATGTCTGCGCCGCTGTTCTTCTAGACGGGGGGGAGGGTAAGGATCGCAGGGCAGCGCTGATGCCCACAAGTGTAGGCATACCCCTGCATGTCCAGCTGGTGCGTTTGGTTCACCTCGGGAGACCGGATGGAAAGCCTGTGCGAACAGTAATGTTGGATGGCCAGATTGGCTTGCGGAGCAACCACCCACCTTCTGTGCGGAGACAAGAACCTATTGTGATGTGTGACTGAGCGTGTGTGGCGTTTACGCAGGACCGCCCGCATTGCCGCCAAGCTGTACCCTCGAGGCTAATACATCGCGGAGGGGCGCGGACTATGGAGGAGGATGTTGGTCAAGGTGGGTTGCGAACCGGGTCGACGGCGCTGTCAGCGTCATGCACTGTGGAGGTAACTACCTCTTGCGACTGAGTGATATGTGTGCGTAGCACCGCGGGTATTGCCGTCGGGCGGTGTCCTGGAGGCCAGGAGTCTCGTGTGCATGCGATGATGGAGAGAGGCCGCAGTCCGAGGCGAACGTTGCCGCAAGAGCGCTTGGCGAGCCTTCCGCCGTTGTACAGTCAAGACGCTAAAATGGGCTTCCTCGGGCCATTCTATGGTCCAATAGTTCGTGTTCGGAAGGGCTCGTTGTTCCAGAGGTCCCATGGTTGTTTCTCTAGCGCTCTTCGTGCACCCAGGCTCTCTGGGGGTCCAATGGGGTTCATTCCCTAGGTTGCGCTCCTTGTGGTAGTAGTCTGACGGCGCCGCCAAACCTGCAATTAACAGTTCCCGAGCTTGCTCGAACCATAAGGGCCATGATACGAGGACCCAGTTCGAAAACTGGTTTGGTACGGGAATGGTAAGACTTTGCCGCTGTCTTCGGAACAGATTGGCAGGACATGGCCCGCACGGGTGAAAAATACCCCGGACGCTTTCTGGCGCAATCCTCGACGTGCTTCCGCTGATGACCGCGGCTCTTCCCCGGCAGTTACCCCGAGCGAGAGAACTGGAGAGAGAGAGAGATTGAAAACGATACATATATATATATATATATATATATATATATGTATCGATAGAAAGGGAGAGAGAGAGAGAGAGAGAGAGAGAGAGAAATTAAGAAACAATAGCAAGAAACGAGAGAGAGTGACACAGAGAGAGAGGGCGGCAAGCAGCGACACGCAGCATCTCTGCTCCCGGGTCCAGCCCCAGACCAGGCTCTGGCCCCAGCCCCGGCCCAGGCCCTGAAAAGGGGGCCCCAAACACACATTTGTCTTCACTACTTGATTGCGTCTGGGCTCTGGCCCAGGCCCCCACAGCCCCAGAAAAAGAACTCCCCGAACACATGTTATTTTGTGATCTAGTGGCGTTCTGGGGACACTTGTCGCCGGCATGCCGTCTGAAGATTGTGTTCGGCCCAGGCTGGCCTGGGCCGAACACAGTTTTCTTTATTGTTTCATTGCCTTTGGGCTCCGGCCGCGGTCCTGGGTGGCCTGGCAACAGAAGCGACCCCCCCCGACACATTGTTCTTCACTATTTGATTGCCTTTGGGACCCGGCCCTAGCCCCTTGCCCGGGCCACGGAAAACCATTCCCAAACACGCATTTTCTTAGCCCAACAGAAGCTTCCACGAGGCTCCGACGAGCCCCCAGGAGGTGCCCACAAAGCTCCCAAGAGGCGCCGAAAAGGCCCAACAGCGCTTCAAGAGGCCCCCAAGAGGCCCCAAAAGTCCCAAGAGGCGGCCACGATAGGCGCCAAGAAAGCTTTCAATAGGTTTCCAAGAGGCCCCCAGGAGTCTCCCACGGGACATCCTCAAATGGCCGATGAGGAGCAGAGCGGGGGCAGTGGGATGGTGGAGTAGGGAGGAGGAGGAGGAGGAGGAGGAGGAGGAGGAGGAGGAGGAGGAGGAGGAGGAGGAGGAGGAGGAGGAGGAGGAGGAGTAGAGGAGGAGGAGGAGAGGAGGAGGAGGAGGAGGAGGAGGAGGAGGAGGAGGAGAGGAGGGCAGCAGGAGGAGGAAGAGGAAAAGGAAAAGGAGGACGGATAGGCCGAACGAACCCCCCTCCTCCTCTCTCGACCTTCTCTCCTCCTCCCTCTTCCCCGCTCCGCCTTCTTCATCCCTCCTCCCATCCCCTCATCTCTCCTTCACTCCTTCCCCCCTCGCGCCTCCCTCGCCCCGCTCCCCGCCTCACCCATGGAGGGGGCGGCCAACTTGACAAACAACGGGATTCTCACACACATCCTGTTTGTTTCGAGTCGCCGCCCCTCATGCTTGGTTGGATTCCGTTTCCCCCATCCCTCGTGTTCCGTTCCTTATCTTTTTTTCTTTTTCTTTTTTTTTATCTCTCTCTCTCTCTCTCTCTCTCTCTCTCTCTCTCTCTCTCTCTAAATACATATCTCTATCTCTCTCTCCTCCTCTGGGTCCTCCTCCTTCTCCCGACTCGCATCTGCCTCCTCGTCCTGGACGCCGCCGCCGCCGCGGCCGTCAGCACCGCCGCCGTCGCCGCCACCGTCGGTTCTGCTCTCGCCGCCGCCGTCTTCCTCGACAGCGGTGCCGCTGCCCGCGGCCAAGAGAGCCCCCAGATGACCCCAAGACGATCGCAGAACGCCGCGAGTCGCTGACAGAGGCGCTCAACAAGCACCGGACGGCCTCCTGACAGCCAAACAAGCCTCGAAGGCGCCCCAAGATGCCTCCAAGAGCACTCCCGCAAGAGTCACCATAACCAAAAAGCATCGGTTCTATTTGTTGTGAGGACGAGTGTCAAACATCTGCCGTTCTGGGTTCCGCACGCTCTCATACGGCCCAAGAGGCCCTTGAGGTCGCCCCAGGACCGCCTCGGACCCCCCCCCACCGGAAGGTGCCATTGCAGCCCTTGCGTGCCCCAAGACGGCCCCCGAGGCTCCCCTGAGGCGTCCCAGACGGCTCCCAGACGGGCCAAGAGAGCTCCCAGGGCCCCCGACAGGACGCCCCCGATCGCTAGCAGAGGCGTTCAATGCGCCCTAGACGGCTCCCCCAAGGCCCAAATAGGCTTCCAAGGCGACCCAAAATGCTTCCAAGAACACTTTCACGAGTGCCTGCGGGGCCAAAGATGGCTCCCAGACGGCTCGAACAGCAGTGCAAGCTAAGTCACGCGAGAGAGCGTTCGCGTGACGATGACGGTGATGACGACGATGATGGTGATAATGACGACGATGATGGTGATGACGACGATGATGAGAGTATTGATGAATGTGGTGTTAATGACGATGATGGTGTTGATGCTGATTGCCGCGCGGATTCTGAATATGATAGTGATGATGAGGACGACGATGTTCTGACGGCGTCGGTGACGATGATGGTGACGGGCAGGACCTTGACAGCGATAATGACTATGACTCCGTCTGCTCTTCGATGTCGCGGCCGCACTCGATTGTGGACCCCCTTGCCATGTGTTAAAACTTGAGCGCGCGCGAAGCGCGCGCGATGGTTCTAATATTTACATCCATATATACACATACATACATACATACATACATACACACATACATACATACATGCATGCATGCATGCATGCATACATACATACATACATACATACGTACATGCATACATACATCCATATATATATATATATATATATATACACATATGCATATACATATGTATATAAGTGTACACCTATACACAAACAGATGCATGTGTATATATATATATGTATATATATATGTATGTTCAAGAGGCTTACGCCATTCCACCGACCCCCGAAGAGGCCTTTCAGTCCACCGTTGAGGCGTCGTGGGCTTCTTGGGCACCATGTGGGGATTATTGTGGGTGTCTTGGCAGCTGTCTGTGGACCTGGCGGAGTCTCTTGGAAGCAGTTTTAACGCGTGTTTGGGGCCGCCTTGGGGCCCCTTTTGAGCCTGTCGGGGGCCTCGTGAGGCTTATTGGGGGCGGGGGCTTCTTGGGGCCTTTGGGATGGCGGAAAGATCAGATGTTCGGTTCGTGTTCTCCCTATCTGCCTCTCTCGGGGCGATCTTAGACCGTCTTGGGCCCCTCTTTGGGCCGTCTTGGAACCCTCTTGGGGCCGTTCTGGGGCACTCGTATGGGCCTCTTGGGCAGTTCGGGGGCGGTCTTCAGGGCGTCTTGCGCCGCCTTGGAGCGTCGGGCGTCGGAAGCTCGAGACGACGAGCACCCCAGAAGCAGTGAAAAACCAAGGGAAAAGCATGGGTGTGCGCCCCTGGGGCCCTCTTGGGAAGGCTCTCGGGGCGTTTCGAGGGCGTCTTGGGGCGTCTCGGAGCCATCGTTGGCGTCTTGGGCCAATCGTTCCGCGATTCGGGACCGTCTTCGAAAGTCTTTGGGGCCACGGAAGGCAAATCTGGAAGCTTCGGAGTCTCTGGGGGTGCGCCAAGTTGCCCGGATACCCCCCCAAACGGGATTTTGGACCCTGGGGGAGGGGTAACGGAGGAGGTGGACAGCCAAGCATCTCACAGGGCTTCTCACCCCCGGCCACCCGAGGCAAGCGGGGGTCGGCGGACATAGACATTTGCGCACGTGCACGAGTCGACGCCTCGCAGCGCAGACCCCCGGCGCATCCCCACGCCTTGCTGGTGGCGAGGCCGTCGAGCAGCTGGCCGGCCACGCGTGCAAGGTCACGGTCGTGTCCGCCACGGGCCTCGACGCGGCCAGTCTGGGGGCGCACGGCAAGCATCCCCATCATGGCCGACGCCAATCATTACATTCCGAAGCAATCGAAATGAGGGTACGGAAAGCATGGGCACAAAGATCAACAGCAGTTTCGTGCATTTTGAACAGGACTCGCTGCCGGTGTCGCCGCGGACCTTCTCCACGGGGGAGACAGGAGCCCGCCTGCCCAACAGCCGCTGTCGGGTTTGAACCACATTGTTTGTCGGGCATCGTGCCCAGCTGTTCCGTATCCATTCCGGGCGTCCAAGACGTTGCATCATCAGGGGACCTCGCTCGTCCACCCGGATAGGGGCGCGACGGGACAGATGGGGTCCCCAGAAGATGCAACATAATCACAGGCAATCAGGAGGCGTCCATGGGGGCGGGGACGACTACCGACAGCCAGGTAAGTTGGTACGATTTGAGAACTCGGCCCGAAGACCCAAATCGCACGAAGGTGCCAGATTCTTGGCCCAGCCAGGCCAGGGGCCATCGGCGCAGCCAGCCTGGGGAAAAGGCGTTTGGCAGCAGGTCGCGGGCCATGGGCGCAGCGTGGGGCACTGGAAAACGCATGCAGGGGCCCCCGCAGACAATGACGCGGGTCCCCTTTCGGGCGCGTCATCGTCGCTTCCGGCGTCGGATCCGCGCACGGATCTGCTACGGATCCGATGTGGATCCAAAGTTTCTTGGACTGATATTGTGCGAATTCGTTAGGTTTTGGACGGGTCCGAGTGGTGGGGCAGTCCAAGTTTCGCACGGATCCTGTCTGACCACTGCACCCTTGTATAATACGAGCCAAAGACAGCCATAGAATCCGAGGACGAATTACCCAGTGCACGGGGCTAGGCACCTTCTAGAATTTTGCTGAGGCTTTCCTGCTAGAATTGTATTCAGGCGGCTCCTTCTAAGATTTGATTGAGCTGCTCTTCTGGGTTCCGATGTTTAGACCGTCGTGCGTTTTGATCATTGGACCTCGCCGTCGCTGGCGTCGTCGTGCCGCCGCCGTCGTCGTCGCCTTCACCTTCGCCGAGCTTGTGGAAGCTCCTGAGCGCACTTGGGCGGGCTCGCGCGCCCGTGCGCTGTCTGGAGGTTCGCGTCCAGTCCAGACAAATCGTACTAACTTTACCTTATTGTCTGTTACAGACAGTGAGGTAAGTTGGCACGATTCGAGAATTCGGCCCGAAGACTCAAATCGCACCCAGACTGTTGGTCCAGCCAGGCCAAGGGCCGTCGGCGCAGCCAGCCTGGGGAAAAAGCGTTTGGCAGCAGGTCGCGGGCCATGAGCGCAGCGTGGGGCACCGGAAAACGCATGCAGGTGCCCCCGCAGACGCTGACGCGGGTCCCCTTTCGGGCGTGACAGCGTCGCCTCCGGCGTCGGATCCGGGCACGGATCCGCTACGGATCCGATGCGGACCCGAAGTTTCTTGGACGGATCGGGTTCGAATTCGTTGGGTTTGGGACGGGTCCGAGTGGTGGGAAAGTCCAAGTTTCGCACGGATCCTGTCTAATCATTGTACCCTTGTAAAGTACGAGCTAAAGACAGCCATAGAACCCGAGGACGAATTACCCAGGGCACGGGGCTAGGCGCCTTCTAGAATTTTATTGAAGCTTTCCTGCTAGAATTGTATTCAGGCGGCTCCTTATGAATTTTGATGTGGCTGCTCCTCTGGACTCCGACGTTAGGACCGTCGCGCGTTCTGATCACTGAACCTCGCCGTCGCCGGCGTCGTCGTCGTCCTCGCCGCCACCGCCCCGCTCGTGGTATGTTGCGGTCGCCGCCGCCGTCGTCGCCTGTGAGAGTTCCTGAGCGCCCCTGGGAGCGCTCGCGCCCGTGCGCCGTCTGGAGATTCAGTCACGCGTCCACACCAGGCAAATCGTACCAGTTTCACCTGATTGTCTGTAAAGGGGGGGGGCCCTGGATTTCATGGCCCCTTGTTGTTATTTCAAAGCGTCCCTTGCCCCGCCCCCTCGGTCTGTAGTTCGCGCACGTGCCACGGGCCATTATTTGTGATCCCCCCTTTTGGACGCCCCCTCATAGACGCCCCCGAGCCAACGATTCGGCTACATTCGGACAATGCCAAGAGGGGTCACCGCCAGCGGGGACACCACCGTCTCCTGGAGATCGAGGGTCAACGAGGATGGAGGATCGAGATTCGATGAGGTCTTGGACGCTTGGGGTCGCCCTTGGCAGTCCTGGGCGGGGGCTGGGGGAGCCCACGGGGGTCCGTTTCCTCGAGCAGATGGCGACCCCCCCTGGTGGTGACCACCCTTCGGCATTGCCTGGCACACGCAAGAGTCACCCCGTCGGCGGAAGGACCTTTGGTGCGCGGCTTCCGGGGGACACGGGGGGTGCGTGGGGGCGGGGGGAGCAAGTCATTGCTATCGCATCGCATGCAACGGTGGGCATGCCGCGCACCCAAGGCAACTCTTGCCCAGGGTGGTTCCTGCGTGCAGCTGGCCAACTGTGACGACCACTTCGCCGACGGTGCCAGTCATTCTTGACTTGTGTATCGGGATGCATTGAGGCTTGCCTCCACCAGCGGAAGCCAACGGAAGGCCAGCGGAAGCAACACATGGCCCGCCAACAGGTGCAAGTGTTCAGGGTTCAGGGTTTCCGGCGCAGGTCACTTGCAAGTTTCGGATGCAGAGTGGTCATCCCACAAGCGGCGTTGCACTTTTGTCGAGGATGGGCACCCCCCGGCGTCTATCCCCGAGTTTGGCCCCGATTTGTTGGTCCGTTCGAAACCTAAGCAGGGGATTGGGGTCGCAATATTTTTGTCATCGGCGCATAGAGGTTGACAACATATTCGGCGGTTGCTGCCACCGAGGGAAGATGATCCCAATCTCGACGATGGTGGCAACGTTCGGGCTCCTGAGGCGGCCGAAAGATCCCAACCAATACCAACATCGGGGATCATCTTCCCCTGGTGGAAGCAACCGCCTGTGTTGGTGTTAGTGCCCGTTGCCAAGCCTCTAACGATAGTTACTCCAGATTTCGTAATAAAAGGGAGGGGGTCTGGACCCTCCAAGACAAGCCATTTCAGACCCCCCCTCGTGGGAGAACCCTCCAAAACATCGTCCCCAGACCCCCCCAGGCCCTCCACGATAGCCTGGAAGAGACCCCCCCCGAAATGAGACCCCCCTCCCTTTATTACGAAATCTGGAGTACCTCGACAGCGGCGTGCCCCACAGAAAGCCAAAGCATCCGACGCCGTGACAGCCAACACGCGGAATCGAGCACCGCTTTGGCTTCAGGAGGGGCTCCGGTTTTCGGGCCGCTCCTCAGGCTCAGGTCGGAGACTCGACGTCTGATTGGCCGAGGGTCGCCGCGGCCAGGGACGACCCTCCTCCTCCTCCTCCTCCTCCTCCTCCTCCTCCTCCTCCTCCTCCTCCTCCTCCTCCTCCTCCTCCTCCTCCTCCTCCTCCTCCTCCTCCTCCTCCTCCTCCTCCTCCCCCTCCGTAGCCATTTTGGCTCAAGATGCAGGTTTCCCCTGGGAACCAAGCGGATACCGCCAGTCCGCGGCTGGCAAGACTTCCTGAAGTCTGGCGTTTTCCCTCGTCCACCTTCCCCGCGCTCGGGTCGGTGGGTAAACGGAGGCGTTTCCCGTTCCTGTCGGCCCGAACGCGTCAAGACCTGGCGCACACGACCCGCGCATGCCCCCAAATGGTGTTGCTCCCAAGCGCAAGAAGAAGCCCCCTCCTGCGGGGCGTCCAGCGGCTGTGCGGGGTGCTGATGATAATGTTCTTGCTGGTGGTCGGTTGGACGATGATCGTTCGAGGTCGAGCCGCAACGTCTCAGACGCAGAAGAGGATGCCTATGACATGGCCGACGTTGACTGGGGCGCCCACATCAACGGACTCATCGCCGAGCAGCTTGGCAAGCGTCTCCCGCTCGAGTTCAAGACCCTCAAGGATGACCTGGCCTCCATTGCGTCTGCCTCTGCGGCCGATGCAGCTGGCAAAGCTGTGAACCCAATCATGGCAGCTGTCCGTGCTCTCGAGAACGCGATCAAGGCCGTCCCAGGGAATTGCAAGAATGAAATGGAAGCCCATCTGCGTCTGGAACTCAACGATCTCGAGCAACGTATCCAGCGTCAGTTGGACACAGTGGCAGCCAAGATTAACGACGTGGACGCCCGCACTGAGACCCTTGCCAAGCAGTTTGCCGGTGTGCAGAACTCACTTGAGGAAATGCGAAAGGAGCTCGCTATGGCCAACAAAGTCCCGCAGCCTCCCAAGCCCGCTGGTATTGGCTTCCAGCGCGACATCGACGGCACCATTCTCAAAGCTGTTGCGCCCACGATGGTGCGTAAGAAGGATGTGGTCGCATCAGTCGAGAAGTGGCTCCAGGACTCCAAGATCGAAGGCTTCAAGATCGAAGGTGATGAACAGGACCGCATTTTCGTCATTCAGTTCACTGGTGCCGTCGGCCTCGCCTGCAAGCGTGCGTCCGAGGCTCTTGCTGCGCTTCGCCTCGGGAACGGCCAGTGGATGCACTTCCCCGTGCCTGCCGCTTCGGGTGGCTCGACACAGCTGCACGTTGGGCCAGATAAGTCTCCATACCAGATCAAGCTTGAGATTGCCGGCAAGAAGATCAGGAGCGCGCTCCGCGAGGAGCATCCGCAGTGCAAGTTCTTCTTCGACCGTCAGAATGGTTGGCTTTCTGAGAACTGGAACCCCGTGCTGCGCTTGGAACCTCAGCCTGGCCGTGAACCCACGCTCTGCAACTTTCACGATGTTGCGCTTACCTCCCGTGGTTGGTCGCGCGCCGGGATTGACAAGTCGATCGGTCACATCCTCAAGCCTAATGCGGAGCCAGAGTGGTCTATTTAGCAAGTACGATGATATCTTCTGCCACAAGGTTGATGGGGGCCCTGCCCCGCGGTGTCAAGAGCTCACGTTCGTGTCGTGGAACGCTAGGGCTATTTTGCAATTTCGTGGCGCGCGCTCGATGAGTAAGGCCTCCTACTTGGACCTGATCGGCATTTCGTCCTCTGTCGTCGCCATCCAAGAGGTTCGCAGACCCAATCCGAGCTGGAAATATTATTGCGCAGAGCTGCTCAATCAGCTACGATGTTTGGTTATTTTGAATTTGTGCGTGATGGAGATGATGAGTCTGGTCGGGGCCGCGGCGGTGTCGCCACGATTGTGCCGCCCTCTACTACTTCAGCTCGAGCCTCTTCGTCCGCTCCTCTCATCAGGGGCAGAGTGCCGCGTGCAATTTTGGTGGGCTCGTGCGCTGAGATTCGACACCACAATATGCACAACCACGGTCTCTCTGCGGAGGAAGTTCAGACGGTGGTCAGAGCTATTCAGGATGACCTGAAGTGGGCATCACTCAACCACAGCTCTCGGTTAGTCGTTGTATGCGGCGACCTCAACTTTGCGGCCCATGATGCACTCCACTTGGCACAACCGACGGCAGCAAAGACAAAAAAGATTACGAGTGACGCTAGATCTCATGCCAGGCTCTGGCCTTCGGCGTTCGATCGCATGCTGGAGATTGCGTCTGAGGACCCGACCCACTACTGCCAGGACACGAAGACATTGATGCAGCTCGACAGGCTCTGGCTTTCTGAGCCGAATTGGATGTCGCGCCAACTTCAGCACCCCGTGTCGGTCGTCTCCACGCCCGAGGAGATGCACGCCAAGGAGCTCTCGGACCACGCGGCGACCAGGGTTCACGTTCGACATCGTGATCTGAAAGGCTGCTACTGCATGCCAGTCTCTGCGCATATCTTCAAACGATCTGAGTTTCAGCGGCGACTGGGAGCGCTGCTTCGCAACGATGGACAGCATTTCCTGGGTGCGTCACCACCGAGGCAGTTGTTACGTTACAAAGACCTTGTCCAAGCTGCGGCGCTTGATACGATGCAGGGTATCTAGGTCAATGAGAGCGACTCACTGGAGGCCCAGCTGGTATTCGTTCGTCAAGCAGCTCGGTGTTTGGAGACAGAATTCCTCTCTTGCTCAGAAGTTATGCCACGCCTCTGAAGTTGCGCGCTCACGATTGCAAGTACATGGTTCACAGGTCACCATCACGGACAATACTGCGTTTCAAGCATGGGTGGACTCTATCCAGCATCGACCGGCGGAGCTGGAAATGGAGCGACTACAACATGATGCAGCTCATGGGAAAGGGACACGTCTTTCTGCTGGTACGATTGCGGCGGTGCCACGGAAAGCTCGGCTTTGGGTTCCGTTCGCTAAGAAGCTGGCACTGCGCCCCATCGAGGTCGATGGCATCACCTATACGGACCCCGTCGAGAAGCTGGATGCGCTCACGCGCTATTGGACACCAATTTCCGCCGCCCCTCAAGCCTTTCCTGCACACACAAGACGCTATGCTGAACGATTTGTTCATCCATGTGTGTTTGACGGGCTTGCGCCCCCACCCTTCAAGATGCTACAGCGTGTGCTTGTCAAACTGGCGCCGTCGCGTTCTTCCCCTGGCGTTGACGGACTACCCTACGCTGCATGGGCTGCACGCGAGATGGGCGCGAGGGGCCTCTGGCTTGCCCGTGCATGGATGATGGACGGGCAGCGGTTATTCTCACAGTGCGGTGACACACAGCAAGCTTTTCTTCCTAAAGGTTGTCCCGCTGGCGATGGCGACGAAAGAGGGGTCAACAGGTCCCCTGACACAGTTCGCACCCTTGGGCTACGCAACACTGGCATGAGAGTTATCTCGGCCACGTTCAACGCCGCCTTCGCCCCCATAGCGCAGAGCTCCACATCCGCCGCGCGGCGAGGCTTTATTTCTGGTCGACAGTTCACTTCAAATATTCTGGAGCTCGATGTGGTAGCCAGGGCCGCTTCGCTGATGCCCAACCCGATGGAGAGGACGCCGCTGCTTGTCGCACTGGATGTTGGGCAAGCGATTCCCAGCCTCAGCCAGAGTTACCTTTTCATCATTCTCGAGCATCTGCAGCTTCCAACTGCTCTTCTACAGGCGATTCGCTCGCTCTATGCGATAGTCACGGCTTTGGGCAGAGCGGCAGGGGTCACTAAGCCCCTCTTCCGCATCTGGTGCGGCATCATTCAAGGCCGCGCATTATCTGGAAGCCTGTTTGCGGCGGCGACCTCGCCAATTTTGGAGGACATCAGGCAAGGGATCGAGATTCGACAACGCGGTGTCTTTCGAGCGTGCGCTGATGACATCGGGGGAGTGCTTTTCGAGATGATCGATTTGAAATTCTTAGCACGCGCGATGGCGGTGGCAGCCAAGCTGGCCAGCTTGAAGCTCAAACCAGCTAAGTGCGTGACTGTCCCATTGGCAGCTCCCTTCTCGGCTGAGCTTCGGCAGCGTGCGCATGTCTTCTTGCAGCAGCAGCTCGAGGTCTGGTCCTCTTTCAAAGTTGAAGATTCTCTCCTGTACCGGGGGATTTGGATGGGGCCTGCGGCTTCGTTACTTCAGTCATGGTCTGCGCCGTGGGATAAATACCGAGCTCGAGTCAGCGCCCTCGCTGCTTCTGCTGCGCCCGCGAGTTTGAATGGCATTAACTACACTACGAGACGCTTACCAATTATGGGGTATGTGGCACAATTCCTCCCGCCCCTGAGAAGCTTAAGAGTAATGACATCCATGCGCCCGTGAAGCTGATGCGTTTCCCCGGCGGGGCATTGAGGCAGGTTGACTTTCATTATCTTGGCGCTTGGGGTGGGCCGCGTGCATGGCTAGATCTGCGAAGTCCGCGCTCATTCGATCTGGGATTGTCACACATCCTGAGCATGCTTCGTACTTGGCATGCCTGAAAAGAGAATCATCGAGATGGATTGATGAGCGCGTCTTGGCTGACCTTTGCAGTTGACTTTCGCCCTCATTCTGGCGATTACCGTCTTTCGTCGAGTCTCTATCGGACGCGTGCAAAGTCACAGCGTCCTCAGGTGCTGCTGCTGTCCATCACGCACTGATCGGGGACGATTCAATAAAAAGGCGAACCCAGCGGATTGCGTACCACGCATTATCAACTGAGTACTTCGGTGCTCATCAGCCGTTGCAGTCCACTTACACATCGCCCTTGGTCACCACCCTCATCAAACGGTGGAGCAATTTTTCCCGCAGCTCGGCAACGAGATCAAGGTGCTGGACTGGGACGCCCTCCGCAAGAGTTGTCGTCATACCCTGTTGCCTGGTCCACCAGCATTATTCGTGCGTTATGTGGAGGATGGCTTACCTCGTCTCGCATCCCATCTGCGTCTGGCGTCAAGCGGTGCCTGTTCGGGTGTTGCGATGAACGTGACGACTTAGCACACTACTGGGAATGTCGCGGGCTTGCATGGGGACTCGCCATGGTTAATTCTGGCGGACGCCGTCACTTGCCTGCAGATGTTCCTGGTCGCTGGGGTCTCCGCGGCTGTTTCGATGAAGATTTGATGAATACACATCTTGCCACTATGGCATACCATGGTCTTCGGCACCTGCACCATGTCCCTCCCGAGCTGCTTCTCACTGCACTGAGAGGCGCAGTGCGGTCACGTGCGCTGGCTTAGCCTATTGCTGGGCGTGCCAGGATCACGCGCCGCCCGCCGGAGCCATCCAATCACTCGCCTGATATTTGTCTAAAGGTACCCTCGGTCGAGCACCCACGGGGCACCAACCTGCTCGACATGTTGCCAATCGGACGCCGCTTCCTTCACGACACTCTACCGCATCGAGTGCGTTATCCTGTTTCGCTTGGCGAGGTCAGGTTCTCTGCTATACCGCCGAATGGAATTGGTCCTATCATGCTGCGTCGGTTGGAACAGCTTTCTGCACTGCTTGAATCTTGGGCGCGGAACTGGGCCCCCTCGCTCTTCTTGGAGCCCAACGGCTGCAGTGACTTCGATGACTGGATGCAAGCGGGGACAGAGTTCTCCAGCCGTGTGTTCCAATACTGGGAGTTGTGTGGGCTGTTTGCTACACCTGTCGCGACGGTGCAGGAGAGGTGCAACCTCGGCTCCAGCATGTGCCATGCTGCGTGGCACAGTTCGTCAGTTGGAAGGACCCGACTACACCTTCACCTATCGACAACGTGGGACTCGGCCGACTCCACGCGAGTGGTGGCATTGAGGCAAGTTGCGGACGAACACTTGCACATTCGTTGATGGCCCCATCTTCAGGCGCACCTCGCTGTACACCCTGGCTTGCCTGATACAATGAATGAGACATTGTGCCCTGCCAGGAATACTCGTGCGATTGCTGAATGGCTTCCCTCCGCCTTGTGATGTACCACTGGAGCAGGACCCACTCTTTGCTCAGGACCAGGTGATGCGGCACGTTCCGCATGGAGTGCATGGAGATCAAGGACATCGGCGACGCCTGCTGATGGACGCTATATCACGATGGGCAGAGCAGTGGCTGCCTTCGCTATATGTTTCCTACTCTGGGTCTGACTTCCAGCAATGGATGGAATGGTGTGTCCCTTATGTGGCAGATGTATTACGCTATAGTGACTTTCGATCATTATTCGCCACTTCGTCGAGCGGGGCCCTGGGAGCCTTGACATGCGCCTCGGAGCGCTGGAATACGGGGATCGAATTGTGTATGAGTGGCTGGTACTCGTCTGCTACCCCCAGGGAACAAGCGCGCCTGCACCTCCGACAACCGCGGCCCGTGCATGACCATCGGCGGCTCCGCACCCTTCGCCAACGTGCCCAGATCTTCGTCAGCGAGATTGGGATGCTGACTTGACACGCACGAATGAAGCTGAACGTGCTGGCCCTCAGCGGATACGACAGGTTTTCCCATCTGGGCCCCCGCTGTCGCTCAACCCGATCGCGCACCCCCTGCCGCACCTCGCACCAGAGGGGGACGACTGCGTCGACACCGATGCCCTGTACCCTCCCGACGAGGACAACCGCAGCGTCGACTCCATTGGCTATCCTGAACCCACGGACATGGACATGGTGCACATGGAGGCCTCACATGGCAATGATATGGAGATGCCACCTGATGAATATTCTCACCACTTTGGGCCTACCTTAACTGACGAGGAATTCGAAGCGCAAGTTCAGGCTGCCGTGCGTCGCTCGAGAATGGACACAGATGGGCCGTCTGATCCTACGGCCTCATCCTCCAGGCTGCCACCCGCTTCCCCTCTCTCACCTGATGAGCGGCACGAATCTACATCTACCAGCGACTCCGACGATGGCTTTAACGAGACACTGGCGGCGCATGGGCTTGGGGTTATCTATCCAGATGGTTCTGTGGGTGGAGCCGCGGGACGGACAATGTCTGGCCCTACGATGGTCTCTTCCCCCACGGGGCCCACGGAGGCAGCTTCTTCTTTGGCTTCTGCTACGGCGAATGCAAATACCCTCAATTGCTTTCGAAGTTGGATTGCGGCGGTGCGTGAAGCCTTGTCCGCTGCTCGAATAGTCCCGGGTTCTTCAGAATTGCTCTCAGACAGGCAGATGGCGCGTGCTGTTGACTTCCTGAATGAGCACTTCGATCTTTCGGACGAACAGCGAGGCCTGGTGATCTGGATGCTTCAGAACCCTGGCAGTGTTCTGGGCGGTGATGAAAGTGGCGGTCTTCACCTCGAGTTGCAGAGTTCGGACAGCGCGGTTGACAGCCATACTGGGGCTGAATTTGACCAACACTCTCAGCTGGGGACACAAGAATCAAATGTTACTCGCCCACAGGTTAATGGGCTCACTAATCATGTGCAAGTCTCCTGGCCGTCCAGCCCTGTGAGCGGGGCTCCACTACCTGCTGTGGCCCCACATCCTCATGGGCAGCATGATGTGCTGGCTGATGGACACGAACTACCGAGTGGTGCTGGTGAAGCTGATAATCAAGGCTCAGGACGCGCTGCTCATGTTCATGAAGTACCTCTGGCTGATGAGGCCGACGCCCCCCTCGTGTCATCTGCGGCTGCGGCTGCGGCATACAATAGCACAGAGACGGCTATGGAGAGCGATGAGGACACCTTGGCGCTTCTTCTGGAAGTGGAGAGGGAGGTGAACGACAACTTCGCGACGGCCCAGTCTGAAGCTCTTGCTTCTGCTGACTCTCTCGAAATGCCCAGATGATCCTGATGATCGACATGCGGAGATCTACGCTATGGTTAACGCAAACGCTGGAGTAGCTCCCTCTGAGAGTGAAGGCAACGATGCACTTCCTGCTGGCCCCGTACCAGACGTTGGGCCACTTCCTCATGACGGCGGTGCCGTCGCTGGCTCGGCTCCCATCGACGCTAGCTTTCACCTTGACGACTTCGGCAACCAGATCGTCTCTTCAGAGGATGATCTGAGGAATGGCCCCGCGCGGGCCGCGGGCGGCTTGCCCCGCGCTGCATAGGGCAGCGGTGTGGCTGGATGGGGATCCCTCCTTGAGGCGTGGGCTCCTCCTCCTCCTCCCCCTCATTCTCCTCCTGCTCCTCCTCCTCCTCCTCCTCCTCCTCCTCCTTCCTCCTCCTCCTCCTCCTCCTCCTCCTCCTCCTCCTCCTCCTCCTCCTCCTCCTCCTCCTCCTCCTCCTCCTCCTCCTCCTCCTCCCCCTCCTCCCTCCTCACCCTGCTCCATCCTCTGTCGCAGGCGATGTCTCCCCCCCCCAGCCCCCGACTTTTCGACGATGAAAAGTGAAGCCGCTCAGAACAGGAGGGAAACCCTGGGATACACCCCGCAGGAGCCTATTGGAACGCACCCCCGTCGAGGGTGGACGCCCCCCCGTCGTATATCCCAGGGTCGGGCCCCGAGTTCATAGCCCCGTCGAAGAAAGACAAAAATAACGAAGCCTGTGACAGAGGGTCGACCTATCTCCTCTTGCCCTGAACTCGCGTGCAGGGAAGGGGCCTGCGCTGTGGCGCGTCTGGCCTCGGCGGGCCGTGCTACGGTGGAGGGACCCATGCCAAGAAACACCCCGCTTGCCTCCAGGGTGCCCCGGGTTTCTGGGGCTTCGATGGTCCTGCTGTGGAAAGCGCGACGCTCCCACACCGAAAATCCGGGGACGCCCTGGGGCCTCAGGGAAGGGCTCCTCGTGGAAGGTTGCCTGTGGTCGGGCTCCTGCTGCACCCCGACGGTGGCCCCTCACGCGCGAGTCTGCGCCCTGCCCGGGCCCCGGCGGCCGTGTACTGCGTCGGCAGGCTGTCGGGCGGCGCCGGCGACGCCGCCGACCCTCCTCCGGCGTTCCGGACGGGGCCTCGGTCGGGGCGGAAGAGACGGGGGTCAATGCAAGCGGGGGTCAGCCAGAGCGCCGGATCTTGCAGGGTCCTGCAGGGCCAGGGTCGCATTGGCCCGGGCTTGGGCGCAGGATCCTGAAGGATCCTGCAGGATCCTGCAGGGCCAGGGTCGCACTGAACCGGGCTTGGGTGCAAGGTCCTGCAGGGTCCTGCAAGGCCTGACTCACTTGGGTTTGGATTGACCCGGATCAGAAGATCCTCGATCGGGTCTGCCGGTCGCCCGGTTTTGCAGGCTGTGTGGCCGGTTGGCGAGGATGTCAGAGGAGGAAGAGGTACCGATACCGCTTCGGCCGGACCTAGGACAGAAGAGCATTACTCAAGAGCATGAGACCTTCCGCCGCCCAATCTGAAGAACATTCGAGGGTACACTCCCGCCTCGAGATTCTAGTCAGAACGCACCCTGGGAGAGGTTCGGGGAGTAGCGGTATCTGTATTGTCTGGTTTCTCCCATCACGGCCTTGACGACGGCAGTCTCGCGGATGATACTATTGGTCGGCAGGTCGGCATAATTGTTTTTTCGTGCGCAGCCGTGGCAGGATGCTGCACCCGTTTTTCTGTATCACCTCTGGTCCATCCGCTTGGGCTCTGGCCGCAGCGTCGCTCGGTGGGTCTTCCCATTCTTGCTCTCGACGGAGGATGTGGGCTGGTCGGCGATCGCCAGACTTCAGCCGGAGATTACCAGACGGTTTCTCGCGTGCGGCCCCCGCTGGGACATCGCGACAACAGAGAGATGAGCGGAGTTGGTGCCGTTGTCGCTTTCTGCGTGAAGCAAGCCCAGATCTCCCACGATGTGGTTGTTGTCAACCGTTGCTCTGTCCTAGATTTCCGTCTCTGGGGCCCGTTTTCGGGCCCCTGGACCACCACAAACTCATCTGGGACCAAGAATTATGTCGGGCATGTCCCTCTACAGGAGGACTATTCAAAAATAGTCATTATCCCAGAGCGACCCTACCTAGGAGTTGGAGCCGCGAGGAGAGCAATATTAGTAGTAACGGTAAACGCCGTCCTCCTCCTTCTCTTCATCGTCGCAGTTGTAGCAGTAGCGGTAGTAGTAGTAGTAGTAGTAGTAGTAGTAGTAGTAGTAGTAGTAGTAGTAGTAGTAGTAGTAGTAGTAGTAGTAGTAGTAGTAGTAGTAGTAGTAGTAGTAGTAGTAGTCGTAGTAGTAGTCGTAGTCGTAGTCGTAGTCGTAGTCGTAGTCGTAGTCGTAGTCGTAGTCGTAGTCGTAGTCGTAGTCGTAGTAGTAGTAGTCGTAGTGTAGTAGTAGTAGTAGTAGTAGTAGTAGTAGTAGTAGTAGTAGTAGTAGTAGTAGTAGTAGTAGTAGTAGTAGTAGTAGTAGTAGTAGTAGTAGTAGTAGTAGTAGTAGTAGTAGTAGTAGTAGTAGTAGTAGTAGTAGTAGTAGTAGTAGTAGTAGTAGTAGTAGTAGTAGTAGTAGTAGTAGTAGTAGTAGTAGTAGTAGTAGTAGTAGTAGTAGTAGTAGTAGTAGTAGTAGTAGTAGTAGTAGTGGTAGTAGTAGTAGTGGTAGTAGTAGTAGTAGTAGTAGTAGTAGTACAGCTCAATACCTACAGCTACATCCACATGTACACATGCATCTACATCTACATCGACATCTACATCTACAACTACACTCACATCTACATCTACACCTACATGTACATCTACATCTACACCTACATCCACATCTACACCTACACCTACATCTAAATCTACATCTACACTTTCGCATTGGTTTTGCTTTGCATTGTCTTTGCTATTGCTCTTGCCTTTGCTTTTGCCTTTGAGTTTGGTTTTGCTTTTGCTGTTGCTGTTGTTTTTGCTTTGCTTTTGTTTTTGCTTTTGCTTGGTTTTGCTTTTGCTTTGCCTTCGCAAACACACAGACACACGCATGTTCTTGCATTCGCTAACCGGGTGTGCTTGAGAATGCTCCGGATCCGGCCTACATTGCACGACTTGGCATTGAGAAAGGTTGTGCAACACTTGCTACACCGCTATGCTATGCTATGCTGCGCTATGCTATGCTATGATATGCTATGCTGCGTTATGCTATGCTGTGCTATGCTATGCTGCGCTATGCTATGCTATGCTATGTTGCGCTGTGCTATGCTAAGCTAAGCTATGATATGCTATGCTATGATATGCTGCGCTATGCTATGCTATGATATGCTATGCTGCGCTATGCTATGCTGCGTTATGCTATGCTACGCTATGATATGCTGTGCTATGTTTTGCTGATGCTGCGTTAATCTAAGCTGAGCTAAGCTAAGCTAGGCTAGGCTCAGCTAAGCTAAGCTCAGCTAAGCTAGGCTAAGCTAAGCTAAGCTAAGCTGTGTTCAGCTAGGCTAAGCTAAGATGAGATAAGCAAAGTTAAGCTAAGGGGGCGCAACTGGGGGAACCGCGGGGCGGATACTGGGAGAACCGCCCGGGCCGGTTCCCACTGCCCGGCCCTTTAAGCCAAGAGTGTCAGAACCCTTCTAGGCAGAGCCTAGGTAGGGGAAAAAATGAAGTGGGAACGATGCTTCGACAACTTTTAAATATGTTTGAATATGGTGTGGCTATTTGTTATTCTATTTTCTTTCGAAATTGGCCTGTAGGAGGACATGCCCGACCTGAACCAACAATTACCCTGGGGAAGCGGTCGGGGCCTTTTAGGGTAGCGATTGAATCGGCGGATGTCAGGGCAGGGGTCCTGAAGGGATCGGATCGTGGGCCCCGGAGTTTTCCCCAGGACTGGCTTTTCATCCTGAGCTTAAGTCGGGCACGTCCCTCTTCACGATGAATATTCCAAAGTCCAAAAACAATCGGAGGACGGTGGTTCAATTATTTGTTGACTCTTCTTGAATGTTGTTTGGCACTTTTTGGTTTGTCCTCCAAAATCCGTCTGTAGGAGGACATGCCCGACCTAATCCTGAGCTTTTTTGAACGATCCTCGGGGCCGTGCAGGGCTTGTGGAACACCAACACAGCCCAGAGTATCCAGGACCCGTTTCCCTCAGGACCCTTTTTCCCTTGATTCGGGCGCCCTTCCGTAGAGGGGGTGGATAGCCCAAGGTGGCGTTAGGAAGCAAACCCTCCTGGGAGCCAAGCTGTCCTCCATCCAGGGCCCGTGCAGAGCGTGTTTCCTCATATCCCACTCTTGGCCCTACCCCACTCAGGCCCGCCTACGATCTGGCACGATGCGAGTCGATTCAACGGCCAGGGCCTCGATTCCGATGTATTCGATTCGGTTACGTTCGATTCATTGGCATCGGCCAGAGCTTGCCAAAACCAGGCGTTGCGATCCGATTTAGATTCGATTCGGGACGATTGCTATCGGTCCGATCCGTTTCCGATTCGATCCGATTTCGCGATCCGATCCAGATGGGGCCCGCCACCGTTCTGAACATCCGATCTCCGAGTCGGGGATACATCCGTAACCACCACCTGGGGGACCGCGCTTCGGGGGCTGCGGCACGCGATTGATTTTTCGTGTCCACTTCACTCGGGCCCTGCGGAGGCCAAGCATATATATATATATATATATATATATGCATACATACATACATACATGCATACACACACGTACATACGTATACATATATGTATGTGTGTTTGTGGATGTGTATGGGTGCATGCATAAAAAGTATATACACGTGTGTATATACATATGTGCGTATAGCAATATAAATGTATGTATGTATACATATGTATATATATATATATATATATATCGATGTATACCTGAAACTTGAGAGAAATACAATCATAGTATGTGTCCCAACCCTCCTGCGTTGGGTTCTCGTTGTGAATAGAGCAGTTGCGGTCGCGACTCCTCTCCTCTCCTCTCCCGCCCCCTCCTCCTTTCCTATTCCCCCTTGCTTCCTACCTCGCTCGCTCCGGCGTGCCAGTTTGTCTCATACCTCACCATCCCTGGGGGGCTGGGATCTGCGAAACTGTCGCCACTTTCGATGGCTGCTGGGGGGCCCAGCGGAGTGGGGTCATACGCAGATCCAGATTAGACCTCGCCATCCCTGGGGGGCTGTGATCTGCGGAACTGTCGCCACTTTCGAGGGTTGCTGGGGGGGGGCAGCGGAGTAGGGTCATACGCAGATTCAGATTAGATCTGCGAAACTGTCACCACTTTCGAGGGCTGCTGGGGGGCCCAGCGGAGTGGGGTCATACGCAGATTCAGATTAGACCTCGCCATCCCTGGGGGGCTGCGATCTGCGAAACTGGCACCACTTTCGAGGGCTGCTGGGGGCCCAGCGGAGTGGGGTCATACGCATATTCAGATTAGACCTCGCCGTCCCTGGGGGGGCTGCGATCTGCGAAACTGCCACCACTTTCGAGGGCTGCTGGGGGGGCCCAGCGGAGTGGGGTCACACGCAGGTTCAGATTAGACCTCGCCATCCCTGGGGGGCTGCGATCTGCGAAAATGTCGTCACTTTCGAGGGCTGCTGGGGGGCCAAGCGGAGTGGGGTCATACGCGGATTCAGATTAGACCTCGCCATCCTTGGGATGCGATCTGCGAAACCGTCAGGGCTGCTGGGGGCCCAGCGGAGTGGGGTCATACGCAGATTCAGATTAGACCTCGCCATCCCTGGGGGGCTGCGATCTGCGAAAATGTCGCCACTTTCGATGGCTGCTGGGGGGGCCCAGCGGAGTGGGGTCATACGCAGATTCAAATTAGACCTCGCCATCCCACTTTCGAGGGCTGCTGGGGGGGGCAGCGGAGTGGGGTCATACGCAGATTCAGATTAGACCTCGCCATCCCTGGGGGGCTGCGATCTGTGAAACTGCCACCGCTTTCGAGGGCTGCTGGGGGGCCCAGCGGAGTGGGGTCATACGCGGATTCAGATTAGACCTCGCCGTCCCTGGGTGGTTGCGATCTGCGAAAATGTCGCCACTTTCGAGGGCTGTTGGGGGGCCCAGCGGAGTGGGGTCATACGCAGGTTCAGATTAGACCTCGCCATCCCTGGGGGGTTGCGATCTGCGAAAATGTCGCCACTTTCGAGGGCTGCTGGGGGGCCCAGCGGAGTGGCTTCATACGCAGATTCAGATTAGACCTCGCCATCCCTGGGGGGGTGCGATCTGCGAAACAGTCGCCACTTTCGAGGGCTGCTGGGGGCCCAGCGAAGTGAGGTCATACGCAGATTCAGATTAGACCTCGCCATCCCTGGGGGGCTGTGATCTGCGAAACTGTCGCCACTTTCGAGGGCTGCTGGGGGGCCCAGCGGAGTGACGTCATACGCAGATTCAGATTAGGCCTCGCCGTCCCTGGGGGGCTGCGATCTGCGAAACTGCCACCACTTTCGAGGGCTGCTGGGGGGCCCATCACACGCAGATTCAGATTAGACCTCGCCATCCCTGGGGGGTTGCGATCTGCGAAAATGTCGCCACTTTCGACGGCTGCTGGGGGGCCCACCGGAGTGACGTCATACGCAGATTCAGATTACCCCCCATTCCATCCTTCTCCTGCCCCTCCTTCCTGTCCCCGTTGTTCGTCGAGATTGGGGCCTCAACCTCGTTCTTTCGATCGTCGTATTGTGAGTCGTGCAACGCATGCGCATCCCATGTAGTTTGCGCAGCAATTCACCGCGTCTACACTGTCGTTGTTCCTGCTGATGTTAGCCTACTCCTCTTGCCACTTGATGCACATGGGTTGGGTACGTCGCAGGGTAATTTAGGGTTATAGGGTTATATGGCTACAGGGCTACAGGTTTGCAGGGCTAGGCTATAGGCATGTAGAGCTATAGGGCTGTAGGGCTACATAAGGCTATAGGGCTGTTGGGCTATGGGGCTATGGGGCTATTAGGGCTATGGGGCTGTGGGGCTGTAGGGCTACAAGGCTATAGGGCTATAGGGCTATAGGGCTATAGGGTTATAGGGATATAGGGATATAAGGCTATAGGGCTATAGGGCCATGGGGCCACCAGGCAGCCGGGCACCCGGGCACCCGGGCGTGCCGCCGAAATCGGCGCCAAACCTCACCTGACCATATGAATCCGCTCGGACCCCTACAGAGGCAAGCCCCGCTTCTGGGGAATACGCACCGCTGCCGAGGCCCCGAAGAGGGATCCCCCGGGCGGCGGTCATGGACGAGCCCCCGCCTCGCCCGAGCCGGCGGCGGCGCCCCGCGCCCGCCGCGCAGCGCCTCCGGGCGCGGGCGCGGGAGCTCCCGGGGCGAGGCGCCCTGCGCCGCCGGCGCGTCCGGGGGCTTCCTGGGGCGCAGCCAGCGGGCCCCTGCGAGCCTGCGGCTTCTCCCGGGGCCTCCGGGGGCGGGCGCGAACTAGAAATACTGTGAACCAGTTACTCCAGATTTCGTAATAAAAGGGAGGGGGTCTGGACCCTCCAAGACAAGCCATTTCAGACCCCCCCCGCGGGAGAACCCTCCAAAACACCGTCCCCAGACCCCCCCAGGCCCTCCAAGATAGCCTGGAAGAGAGCCCCCCCGAAATGAGACCCCCCTCCTTTTATTACGAAATCTGGAGTACCGGAGATCTTAGCACGCCTCTGGCCCGTTGGGCCGGGGAATTTTCCGTCCAAAATCCGCCTGCAGGAGGACATGCCCGACCTACGCCTACGACCCTTTGGCGCAATTTGGGGCTTTCTGGGCCGGAGTCTGCACCCGCCCCCTTTGCGAGACCTGCCCCTACGGGTTCCTCCCAGTCAGCCCCCGCACAGTAAGGATGAACAATCTTCCAAGGCTACCTTTGGCATCCTTCCCCTGCGGCCCATCCTTGGCCGCTTTCGCTGGCTGCGCCCCCGCTCGCAGAGTGTCGCCATGGCCCTCGGAGGCCCTTGCATCCTTTTTTCGTGCGCCCTTCTTGTGCGGGTTGCCTGCATCGCCGGTTGCGGCGTCACCTGGCGAGAGGGGGCGCCCTCAGCGACCGGGCGCCGGGTCAACAGCGAGGCTGGGCGGGCGCGGGCCGGGGAGTCGGAGCGCGCTGCGGTCTGCAGGCGGGGGGCCTCCGCGCGAGGCTGAGCGGCGCGCGGTCGGTCCGGCATCGGGCGGCGGGGGCTTGGTGGTCATGCTGATCATGGCGTTGTTGGTCCTCTTCGCCCCCACCACCACCACCACCACCGCCACCACCACCACCACCACCGCCAAACACGCATAAAACACATACATATATATACATATACATATATATATATAGATGTGTATATACATACCTCTATACATATATACATATACATACATATATATACATATATATAGTTATCCTTATCATCCTCCCCTGCTCGTCCTCCTTCCCATCCTCCTCGTGCTCTTCCTGTGTCTTGACTCATCTCGTCAAGGGCTCAGCTACATATCAACGACTTTGGATCCCCCACGACGTATCAACACGTACGGGCATGTCTTTGCATATGACTGGACTAGTTCACGTTTTCATCGAATCACATCGGGTTTGATTCGCTACATCTCATTTTCATTCCGCACGTCGATTGGAGAAGAGGCGCCAAGCCCTATTGTTTCCTTCCACCTCCTCCTCCTCATCCTCATCGTCCTCCCCCTCCTCCTCCCCCTCCGCGTCCTCCTCCTTCTCCTCCTCCTCCTCATCCTCCTCCTCATCCTTCTCCTCCTCATCGTCTTCCTCCTCATCCTCCTCATCCTCGTCCTCCTTCTCCTCCTCCTGCTCCTCCTCCTCCTTCTCCCTCCATCATCCCTCCTCTTCCTCCACCCCCTCCCCGTCTCTTCTCACCCTTCCCCCTCCGTCCTAGCGCACTCCTCCTCTCAGTGCCTCCTCCAGTCGCCTCCGCGCCCGAGGGATAGGAGGAGGGGAAGGATGGCATGAAGAAGGAGAAGGATGGGGAGCAGGAGGAGGAGGAGAAGGAGGTCGAGATGCCGAGGACCGACGTCAGCAGCGGCGCCCCGACGATCGTGTGGAACCACTCCGACGAGTTCCCCAGCTGGTCGCGGGGGTTGGCGCCTCTGTCCGCCGACCTCCCCGCTTGCACGACGGGCCTGCGCAGGGTGTCCTCGTCTTCCTCGCCCTCCTCCGTCTCCCCATCCGCCTCTCCCTGCTCCTCGTCGTGATTCTCCCCCATGCCACCTCCTGCGGGTTTTTTTTTCTGTCGCTGCGCGAACTGGAGGATTCGAAGAAGAAAAAACGCCAGAAACGCAAACTTCTGGCGCTCCGCGCGGAGTTCTTGGATCCGCGTTGGGGCCCCCCGGCGGCGCTTCCGGCGCCGCCTTTGGCGCGCTCCGCGCGCCAGTGAGGGGGGTCAAACGTAGATCCAAGAAATCCGCGCGGAGCGCCAAAAGTTTATGTTTAGATCGTTTTTCGCTTCTAGGGATTGAGCCTGAAGCCTACGTGTGTGTGAAAACGGAGGCCGACTTAAGCCCGCAACAGCAAATTAGGCCTGGCTGGCGCAGCTGGAAATAGGACAGGCGCAAAAGATGAAGCAAAAGACGGTGGGCCCTCAAGGGCTAAGAGTATGCGCCAGCCAGGCTGTGGGGGAGAAGGGGACCGAAACGATACGAACCAATTGACCGTAGTAGAATGTTTGATCACCAATAGGATCAAGACAACTACAAGCAGAATGCGCCGCCTGTGCTCCCATATTGGTGGCTTGTACACCTCATCTGTCCCCTTCGTGGGTCAGACATGGGCTTCCGTATGCTAGTAGCGTTGACCTCTTGGGTCTTAGCAAGTAAACTTTATGATGTGAAGTTGCCGTTTGCCACTAGGGCCAAATCGGCTTTTAGTTTGTTGGTCCTCATGACCGCGTGTCAAGCAGTGGCGCTACGCCTACGTCACTATTGCCCTCAATCGCTGACGCCTCGGTAATGAGTGGGAGGCCTGGGGTCGCCCTTTTGGACTCGCTCTTACTGTGACCTTTCGTTGTAGTGCCAATGGTTGTGTTTCTGCAAACTGCTGGAGTACTTCGCATTGGTCCGCAGTCTCTTGCTGCTACGGCGTTGTGACGTACTGCGGTGTGTCGTCCATTGGAAGTGAGTGTGTAGTCGCCGCTCCACTGCGTTTTGGCGCGTGCAGTTGTTGTGTGCTGGGTGAGTATACGTATGTTGGTGTGATTGGTGGCTCTGGGGATGAGTCAACTCGTTGTGGTGAGTCGCGTCGCTGTTTCTGTGCAGGTGTCGTGCCAATGAAGTGCTGAATCGGTATGCGCGTACTGCTGCGTGTCGCCGCGGTGTCGTCTTTCTTGTTGTGGACTTCCTCGAGGTCGTCGCCGTTGATGCCTTCGAGTTCGTCTTCCAGTCCACGTATTTCGCCTTATTTATGTTATTGATGCTGGTGTTGTCGTCTTTGTTCGGCTGTGTCTTCTTCTCCGATACGTATCGCGTCCTCGATGTCGTGCTCACGGTTTGGCACTGGTTGATCACGTCTTGGAAGTAGGTATTGTTGTTTCTGTTCGTAGTTTGCTTTGGCTTGGTGTAGCTGTGCCGTTAGGTCAGCCTCTCTCTCAACGTACCATTGCTCTGACAGCTCGTGTGCTGAAATGTATTTGCGTAGCGTGATGTGCTGGTTGTGAATGTACGCTTCAGTGCCTTATTGGTAGTGTTATGCTGTGGTTAGCCGCTGCTTGTAGTTCTGGTTGGCAACTATTAGCTGCTCGGTGGCACATGCCATGATGAAGTTTGCTGCTTCTTGGTCGTTATATATATAGCTCAGTCGGTTGCTCTCTGCCTGTTGGAGTCACTGCGCAGTCTGTATAGTTTCTTGTGCTGCAGTGACCTCTTGGTCGAAGGCCGCTTGAGCTTGCGCACGTTGTGCTACGCAAGATGCGCACGGTTCTTCGTGGCTCCGTTGTTGTTGAGCGTACCATCTGGATTGTCGGGCTTCCTGTAATGACTCTTGCTCTAGTGAGTATACCTTTTGTTCTGCCATGAACATGCAGGGTCCATCCTTTTGCGCCTGACCTTCTTAGTGCTTGCGCACTTGCAGAATCGCGTGCTGTTTCCATTCTTCAGTCGCCTCTTCCGCGTTCAGAATGACGCGTGCGTGGCTGCCGCTTGTCGTAAATCATTAGTCGTGTTGTTTGTTATCTCTTGCCGGAGCTCTGCAATGATGGCCCCTGACTCGCTGTGCGATGTTTGGTGTGCGCGGTGTATCGTAGCGTAGTAGTCGTTCTGTGCTTGTGGGCTCTTGAGTTGCGTGCGGTAGTGGAGGGTTTGTTCTGTGAGGCCTTCTGAGTGTTGCTGTCTTCGCGCGTTCTGCATTGTGGTGTGCTCAGAGTCTCGCCGAGTTGCCTCTTCTTGTCGTATTTCTATTGCCTTAACCGCTTGCATTCGTAGTTCTGCTCGTCGCAGGGCATGGTTATGCTCTCTGGTCCCGTGGTAGTCGTTGGACAAGTGGTCGCTGGCTTCGTGCAGTTGTCGTGCGGCCTCTTCAGCTGCTTGAAGTTGTTGTTGTGGTATAATTTCTTTGTCTGCGCCTTGCTGAGCTGCCCCTAGCTCTGCAATGGTCCAGTCGTTGGCTTTGAGCTTGTCGAAGGCTGTTTTCAGTAGTGCCTTGAGCTTCTGTGTCTCTTGGTTTACCGTGGTATTCGGATTGGGCGTTCTGAGGGGTTCTAGTGGTGGTCGCCGCTCTGGGCAATTGCCGAGCTGTACGTCGCGCGCTCGCGACTGTAAGCTGGGCGCGTGATGTCGGATGTTGACCAGCTCCTTCCCGAGGTTGGCGCAGGTTTTAGTTTTGTTCACGGTGTGTTCGTGCGCCTGCTGAGTTTGTTTCAGTGCTGCTGATGAAATCTGCGCGCATGCTGCGTAGTCGTCTTTGAGTTGTCGCGTGTATTGTTAGCGTTTCAGCTTCGGGCGTCTGGCCGAGCAGCTGCCTTTTGACGATTGCCAGTTCGCGCCGAAGTTGGCCAGCCTTTTGGCCGCAGTTTCCATTGCCAGCATCTGCGTTGCAAGCTTCCGCCAGACAGCGTGGTTTTAATGCTCCAAGCTCCCATTTCAAGCGGCGCTGTTCCAGGCTTGTCGTTGAGCGAAACGCCGTTGTGGCATGTTCCTGGCACAATGTCGATGAGCGTCTGATTCTCTCGCGTGGTGTACGTTGTATGTGCTGGGCTGCTGCCGAAACTCGGTTGCGGTACATGGTCGCCGCCCCGTGTTGGTGGAGTTGGTGGTTGTTTTGGTTTGGGCTTTGGTGTGGACGATGTTGGTGGCTTGGAGCGCAAGGCTGTTGTGTCCACTATGGTGTTGGTGTCGCCCCTTGGTAGTAGGTGTCACAGTTGTGTTGTTGGTATGGTGGTTATGCTGTGCAGGTCTGTTCGTGCGGAGCTGGGTGGGCGTGACTGCTGTACCCGACGGGACGCCAGGTTGGTTGGTTGCCTTTGTTGTTGGTTTGTCGCTGTTAGTACGTCCCCTTGCCTTCGCCTCTGGCTTGGGGGCTTGTGTGTAGTTGTGCAGTGTGTCGGCTGCTTGTCGTGGTGGCTGCTGTACGCTGTGGTGCTGGTTCAGTAGTGGCGGAACTGCCTGAAGTTGTTGCTGGGTCGACTGGCAGAGTATGGCACGCGCTGGGGCGACCCGCAGCAGCGCGCGTGCCGCTGTGCGCTGTTTCTTTCTCCTTGCGGCGCCAGGCAGGGTTGGGGGAAGTCCATGGGGTCGTTGCGCCACGGTAGAGGGAAACAATCATTGGACATTCCCACTCCCCCCCCCAAACTCAAAGTTGGCATGCGCGGGGGAGACTGCGGTCGAGGTGCAACTCATCAGACCCACCGCCAACTTTGAACATTGGGGGGAGGAGGAGGCATTGACACATCAATGTAGCATGAGTGTTCGCTATTTTTCCCGAGGCCTGTACTGCACGCAGCATGCTGCAGCGTTGGTGGGGTCGGCTGGCAACAATGGCCTGGCAGGTGGTGCTCGCACGGTGCGGATGCCGCCGTCGCGAGGTCGTGGACTCCGCCCGAGCGCCGCGCGCCCTTGTTGTCGGAGCCGCGAGGTCGGAGGCAGTCTGCCACGAATGCGGACTCAAGTATACTGATAGAGGTAAAGATTCGAGATGCATGGTATGTAGATGGAAGAGCGCTGCGGTCGCGGCTGGCCCCCCGCGGGCGGGGCGGGCGCGTTGCCAACGGCCTTTGATACGCCGTGGCTTCCTGCCGCGCGGGTCCTTCTCCTCCTGCTCTTGCCGTGGGTGTTCTTCAGTTCTGCGCCCGCCTCCTCGTCCCCCAGTTAACTCCCCCCCATTCATCCCTTCCTGCTGCTGCTTATCATCCGCCCACTCCTTATCCTCTACCTCCGTCCTCCTCGCCATCCTTATGAATTCGCCCGTCTCCTGCTGCTGCTGCTCTTCCAGCACCTCCCGCTTCTCATCGCGCGCCCCCTTCTCCTGCTCAGGCTCCTCCTCCGCTGTGCGCAGCTTGTCTCTCAGTCCTTCTCCTCCTCTACCCCCCTCCTCCCCCTATAGCCGGGGCCCTGAAGAAGGAACCCTTTTGGTTGGGGAGGGTCTCCGTGTTCCTTAATTGTTTCGCAGCTTGCCTTAGGTTTTCCTTAGGTTTTCGATCTGAAATCGAAGTTTAACTTATGGAAAATAGGGGCCTCGTTCCTTATTTAGGGTTCCTTAGGTCAACGCCCCGACTGTATCTTTTCTCGTTTCCACCTCCTCCCCCCCGCCTGCTCCTCTCTACGCCCGTCTCGCCCTCTGCATCATCCTCCTTTCCCGCTCCCCTCCTCGCCGTTCCACTCGTCTCATCGTCCTCCCGTTCCTCACCCTTCCCCTGTCCTCGCCTGGCCCTCCGCAGCGGAGAGTGGGAGGTTTGGTCGGACCTGGTTTCATCGAAGCTGCTGAAGAGTGAGACGACTGATCGGTGTTTTGCAGCATTCGCCACTCTTCGAGCTGGTGATCTGCACTCCCCGCTCTGTCGGCGGACGTTCGTGGCAAGAGAGCTTGCGATGCGCACGTGCGAGTGCCATCGCATCGTGTTTACGGTCGGCTACGCCGACCCCGAGAAGCAAACCGCTCGGACGCAAGAAGCGGACCGGGGACATGGGCAAGGTGCAGCGGCGGTTCCAGTTCGAGGGCGAAGCTCTGAGGGTCCTCGGCCCGTCCCACCACTGCCCCAGCGTTGTGGATGCCACGACAATGGACACCCTAACAGTCCGATCATTGAATTTAAAATGTGTTTAAAGTGTCGAAACAAATGTTCTAAACATGGTTTAAACATGTGTTTTACATGTTTAAAACATGTTTCGCACATGTTCTAGACATCTGGGAATTATTTGGCAACATGCTTCCTCTCCATTGATCGTCCTCCACAACCCCAGGGTCGTGTTCCAGAGCGTTTGGAGGTTTGGAGGGAAATCAGAGGTGCTCCTGCAGGCTCCTGTGGCCCAACTTGGGCTCGTCTCGGGGCATCTTCTGGGGGGCCGCGTGTGGGCCTCCTGGAGGTCCTGGGCTCATGTTGGAGGGGCGGGCCTCCAGCGGTGCTGCAGAAGCGTGTGCGGGCGTGGGGGGCCTTCCTTGGGGCCGTCCGGGGGGAGCACTCGGGCCCCTCGTGGGGGACTCTTGGGCCATCTTGGGCTCGGCTTTGGCGGGGGTCTTGGGTCATCTTCGACGCGCTTGCGACCGATGCTGCGAGAACGTCAGGGTTACGCAAGCAACAATGTATGGGACTCCGCCCACTTGGGTTTCCCTGCGCCGGCCCGGGGGCCTCCAAGACTGCCCGCGAGATACCCAAGAGTGCCGAGGTGGACCCCGAGAGAGCGCTATAGCGAGGCAGGTGGCCCCACAATAGCCAAGCCAGCGCCAAGATCGGCCGCGTCAGTCCGGGGAGGGAGAGACGGAGGGGAGGCGCGGCTGGACCCCCCTCCCGGGACAAACCCAGGACAAGCTCCCCGTGTCAAACCCATGAGACCCAGGACCCCCACAGCTTGGATAGCCCCAGGTTGCCGCGTGGAAAGGAGGAGGAGGAGAGCTTCGAATGGAAAAGCGTCTCGACCACCCCTGGATGACCACCCAGGACGCCCCCTCACACACACAAACACACACACACACACAAATATATACACACACACAAATACACACACACACACGCCGACAGGGGTACTGCAGGGCCCTCGCAAGGGTATTGCAGCGGGGGTATTGTCTACGACAGTGCATCTGCACCGCCTCGAGAGGAGCCCATCCGTGTGCCGTCGCCGGAACCACATCGCTGAGACCAGGCATTTGGTGTGCCCTCCCGCGGAGGGACGGCGGACAGGGCTGGCCAGTCGCTTGAGTTCGAAGTGTGGGGCACCGCTTTAGGCGATCGTGTGCTCCGCGTTCTCATTCGCCAGACAGCCGTGTGCTTGTAAGTGTGCTGCCAACTGATCACGCGGAGGATGACACTTAGCAGTCGGTGCAATGATTGGCTTTTGAGCACCCGCATATGCAGCACCCCGCAATTGCGGATAACAGTGGCGGGGCGGGCGCGGGGTGGTTCGCAGATGGGGGGACGCCGGGGGTGCGTGGGTGAGGACAGCAGCAGCAGCAGCAGCAACAACAACAACGACAACAACAGTCATGTAAGAATTGTTCGCTCTAATCTGCTCGCGTGCCGCTCAACACGGGTATCACAAACCTTCGATCCCCGCCCTCTTCGTCTTTGATCGTACCCCCTTGGGGGTATATATCTTTCTTATCTGAAGCGTGCATTTCGTGCAGCCCCTAAGGCAGGGGAAGAGAGGGCGGATGGAAGGAAGGGACAAGGGGGAGGGAGGAGGATGGAGCACGAGAGAGAGCAGCAGGAGGGGGGCCAGGAGCAGAAAACACGTGGCAGAACCAGACGGGCAGATCGGGCGGGTAGACCCTAGCGGGCGGGTCGGGAAGGCGGGCCCAGGCGGACAAGTCGAGCAGGCGGGTTGTTGAAGCACGCGTTCTGCATGACTCGCGAAGAAGTTCAGAACGCGAGAGCGCAATTTCAAAATAAATTGTGAGGAAGTACCAGGCGGGAGCCGTTGTTGTTGTAGCCAGTGGGCCAGGGGCCCAGTTTGGTGACCTGTCATCTTCCTTCGTTTCTTGTATAAAAAAGTGCGAGCCCCAGGGGAAGCATGCTAATCGACGAGTGTAATGGCGATCGGAGGGGGGATCAACAACAACAACAGCAGCAGCAGCAACAGCATCAGCAACAACAACAGCAGCAACAGCAGCAGCAACAACGACAACGACAACGCAAAACGACAACGATATGTTTAGAACTGTTCGCTCGTATCGATTCGCGTGCCATTCAACACGTATATCCCAAACCTCGATACCCCCTCGCTTCGTCTTTGATCATACCCCCTTGGGGTAGATATCTTTCTGACCTGCAACGTGTACTTCGTGCAGCCCCTGTGGCAGGGGAAGTGAGGGCGGATGGAAGGAAGGGACAAGGGGAGGGAGGAGGATGGAGCACGAGAGAGAGCAGCAGGAGGGGGGCCAGGAGCAGAAAACACGTGGCAGAACCAGACGGGCAGATCGGGCGGGTAGACCCTAACTGGCGGGTCGGGAAGGCGGGCCCAGGCGGCCAGGTCGAGCCGGCGGGTTGCTGAAGGCTGCGTCCTGCATGAATCGCAAGAAAGTTACGAGCGATAGCACGATTCCCAAACAAGTCGTGAGCAAATCCAGAGCGAGAGCGTGATTCTTGAGTGTCGAGGGCGCGGCGTCTGAGTAGATTGCGAGGAAGTCCTACGCGAGAGCGCGAGTCTTACCTAACTTGCGAGAAGTCCTGTGCGAGAGCGCGATTTGGCAATACATTGTGAGGAAGTGAACCTTGAGCCCCGACCCCAGGGGAAGGAACGCCCCCAGGCGATGGTTTGAGCCAGAAGCTTCGGACGCAGCCGAGGTGCAGGAAGAGTCGTTGAGCGGCTGGCAGGTCACAGGGATCCCGACCTCCATTGCCAGATCAGCTTCCCGCGCGCACCGATCATGTATCTCTCCTTCAAGTTGCCCATACTTGCCCATCTATGTCGTATCTGCCCGATGCGTTGGTGGCAACTCGGGCGAGATCGCAGTGCGTTACATCTCTCCGGCAGTAAATGTTTTTGTTTCAGCCTGCCCAAGGGCACCTCTGCCCCACTTTCCCAGCATGCTCGTGGAGTAGCTCGGGCGGGGCGCGGACGAGGATAAATCCGTCCCAGAGCGTTCCGGAACGCCGGAACGCCCTGAGAAGGCCGCGGCGCCCGAGACATCCTCCAGCGCCGCCGGATCCCAGAGATTCTCGATTGCGACGGCCTTACTTCCGGCGCCGCCGACGCTGAAGGGGGACGTCGACGACGATGGCGGCGGCGTCGACGGCGACGACGGCGACGCTGACGTGGGCCCGAGTCCTCAGGGATGCTTCTTGGGGTCTCTGGGGAAATCTCTCGGGGGCCTCTGGGGAGGCATTCTGGGGTCCCCTGGGAGTCTCTTCGGGGCCTCTTGGGGGCCTTTTCGGGTGTCCTTTGCCGCCGGATCTCAGCTGTTCTCGACTCATCTTCGCCCGAGTTTGTCCTCGTCCTGCCTTCGTCCTGCCTTCGCCTCCACTTTTGTCCTTCATCCTGCCTCCATTTTTTCGTCAAAAATCCCCCTGTAGGGGGACAGGCCCGACTCGAAATGAACGTCTCGGGTGGCGTTGCGTGTCGGGGTTGCCTGCGCCCCGCGCAGGCGAGAGCGACCGCCTGCTCGGCCGAGCCGCGCTGCGGAGCGCGGACTTCTTCATGAGCAGCTTCGACGGCGAGTTGCCGCTCGCTGGCGTCGACATAGGCCATCACATCCATACGTCGGCTCGGCTACACGTAAGAGTGACCTTTCGCCGGAGTGACGTTTGCTGCGGGACCAACGGGGTCCCCCGATCGCCGAACGCGATGCGGTAGTAGCGTCTTGCGCGCTCGTGTTTAGTCCCCCCGCGGCCCCCCAAAAAGCCGCGCACCAAAGGTCACCCTTACCCAGGGTCACTCTTGCGTGTAGTCGAGTCGGCGGCGATCGGGGTGGGGGAATGAGAAGAAGAAGGCCTTCTCAGGAGGCGGCGGGGCCTCTCGGAGGCCCTCGCGCCCTCCGAGAAGATGTTGCTGTTTTCGAGGAAGGCCTCGAAAACTTCCCAGAAGGCTGGGGGACCTCAGCTTTCTGAGAAGACCTTCTCCTTCTCACTTCTCCCACTCGCTCGCCGCCGAATACAGTCAACCCGCATAGTGAGGATGAGCGACTTTCCAAGGCTACCCTTGCATCCTTCTACTTTCGGCCCATCCTTGGCAACCTTCGCTGGCCAGCCTCGTTCGAAAGAACTTCAACATGGCCCTCCAGGGCCCTTTGATCCTTACCGCGCATCCGTGTCCTACGGTTTGACTGTATTGAAAGCGGTGGGTCGAACGTCCCCCTCTCCTCCTCAAGCGTTTCTTGCTTGTCCGACTGATCGCGAGGGGATCAAGGCCAAGACCGAGCGCCAAGCAGAGCACCTTGGTATATCAATGATGCTCGCCGTACGCCACGTCCGAGTGCTGACTCGGTTGACGGCCGCAGAGCGATGTGATCGAAAATTTCTACGTCGAGTCACCGCCGCGGGAAACCGGCTGTTGGTCCGCCCCGTGCTTTTCTGGAAGCGCCGACGTGGCGAAACATCACCGAAGGCTTGATCAAACTATTGGACCAGATGGTCCCCCAGCCATTTCGGAAGCCTTTGTGGGAGCACTTGTACGAGGGAGTGGGGGCAGAGCAGAAAAGCGAGGAGGGCGGGGAGAATGAGGAGGAGGAGAATTGGTCTTTGGGGGGCCCTTTAGGGTTCGAGCTCCCCTCCCTGGGCCCATCTCGGGACCCTCTCGGGGACCTTGTCGGGCCACCCTTCGGGGCTCGGGGGCCGTCTCGGAGCGGTTTGGGTGGCCTCTGGGGCCGTCTCACCAAACAGGCGCGCATGCGAGAACCACACGAACACGTGAGGGATCAACGGACCATTTGTGGAATTTGAGCCAGACTGTATCATGACACGTCTGATGTCGCTCATGCTGGAACGCTACGGTATGCTTTTCAATGCTATGTTGGGTTCTGATGTGCGGTGTGTTGCTGTGCTACGCCTTGTAATGCGGACCGCCTGTTCTCTATAAAAACTGCTTCGCGAGGCCCGTCGGCGTCATTACTAGCGCTATCGGAAATCCCAGGGCCGCCTGAAGTAAACCATGACAAACAGCAAACGGGAAGGTTGCAATTGCGCCTCGTTCCGCCAACCACCTGTTGAATACCCCCCCTTGGCGCCCACACTCATGAAAACGCGTCCCGAATGCGCGCGCGCCGCGCCAGACGCATGTGTTACCCCCCCCCCCCGCGCATGCGTTTTCACGATTGACGAGTCTGCCGACCACATTATGGAAACCCCCTTTGGCGACCGCACACGTGAAGGCACGTCCCAAATGCGCATCGCCACACGCATGTTGGAGGCCCCTCCACGCACGTAACTTTGCGTGTGGAGAATATGCCAACCACATTTCCGAACCTTGGCGCCTGTACACATTAAATCACTTGCCGAAACGCGCACGCGCCAGACGCATGCTGGCTATTCCCTCCACGCACGCATCTTTACGTGTGAGAATCAGCCGACCACACTTTGGATACCCCTGGCGCCAGCGCACATTAAAGCATTTGCCAAACGCGCACGCGCCAGACGCATGTTGGATACTACCTCCTCGCACGTACCCCTTCGTGTAAAAACTCGTTGGCCACATGTTCGATACCTCCCGTGGCGCACATATACACACACACACACACACACGCACACACACACACACACACACACACACACACACACACACACACACACGCACCACACGCGCACACACACACAAACACACGCGCACACACATACACACACACACTTTAAGGCACGTGGCAAATTCGCACGCGCGTGAAGAATCCGACGACACCACGATGGCTACCTCGCTGGGGGCTTGGACACGCGAAAACACTTGTCAAACGCGCACGCTCCAGACGCATGCATGCTGAATACACCGCCCCTTCGCTCATGTATCCTTGCATGTGAGGAATGAACTGGCCGCTTGTTGGACACCCCACATCCGCGCCCGCATCTTCTCCTAGAGAAGAATCCACCAGCCGTATGCTGGACATGCAAAACGCGCACGCGCCAAACGCATATTCTATAAACCATTCTGCGCACGCACTTTTACATTTGAAGGTTCCGTTGGCCGCATGTTGGATATGCCCTTGGGGGCCTGCTAGCTGGAAAAGACATGCTAAACGTGCAAGCTCCAGGCGCATGTTGGACACCCCCCCATCCGCGCATGTACATGCTCATTGGCAGAATCCGCCGACCGCATGTTGGATATTCCCCTAGAGGCCTGGACACGCCAAAAGACGTGTCAAAGGCGCACTCGCCAGACGCATAAAGGATCCCCCCTCTGCGCACATGCTTTTACGCTTGAGGAATCCGACGCTCCGATGTTGGATATTCCCATGGGGCTGGAAATGTGCCATCGTAAAAACACATACCAAAAACGCACGCGCCAGATGCATGTTGGATACCCCAACTCTGCGCACATATTTACACGCGTAAGAAATCCAAGCCTCCGATGTTGGATACCCACCCGTGGCCCTCTCGGCGCCGAAAACATGTGAACATAACCACATCTACACACAAGGCGCATCCGTGTACAGACGCATGTCGGATACCCTCCCCCTCCGCGCACGTATTTTTGCGTGTGAAGAATCAGCCGACAGCAAGGTGTATATCCCCACCGCTCACTCAGGAAATTTGCATTGGATCACTCGGCATCGGTATTCGAGTGTACCGGTGCAGCCCCCTGTCGGTTTCATAAACCGACGTGCGTCTCGCCGGATACATTTGCTCGTCTTTGGACGTTGATTAGCTATTCCAGACGGGTCCACTCGAAATGCGGTGCCGTGCGTACGCGGGGGGCCACTTCCAATTTGAATTCAAGGGCGTTTTGCTAAAGGAGGGGCTCTGTGAACCCCCGAAAACGCGACAACCCTTTATAAGTCCTCACAGTTCAAAGCTGTATAACTTTGCACCACTCCACTACGTGCTAAACGCACGATGGCAGACTGCCACCGCAAGCAACTCGGTAATCGGGCAATCGACCTGCAGATTGTGTGTATGTTTTGTTACGGGCAGTCGTTCCCAGTGGACATATCAGGATACAGTGCGCCAGCGCTTGCCGTTGATGGATACGCTGGCGCTCGTCAGTTGCGTTTAAGGACCCCTGGAGACGGTGCCATGGTAACATTAGTCAAGCAAGTACAAGAGCTCCCGGCAGAAACAGTAGCCATTAGGATGAAGTTGCGTCGCAAGACAAGCGACTGAAGGTCACGACGGGGAAACGCGTTTGAAGGATTGCGAGGATCATCCGCACAGGTGCTGGAGCTTATCGGAGATGCTTCGCAGTGGACCGATCCCCAGTCCAGCAATTGCCGCGAGCTCCGCTCAACCAGGGCATGTGGCCCAAGGGACGGAATGCCATTTTAGGCGTGCGTTAGGTGTGTGGATGCACCTGGCTCGCCCAGAAGCCCACAGATTTGGCGTGAGATTTCTGGGCCGCCAAGAATACATCGTTCAGGACGGTGGCTTTTCGAAAGTCCGTGCCACATGTGGCGCCAGGAGGCTGGTCCCCCATCCCCTGGATACGTCCGAACGGATCAAGTCACTTTTGAATCCGCAAAAGCCGTACAACGGTTCGAAGAAGCACGCATAGCACTCAGATGTTCTCGGGCCCGCGCTTTGCTGCTCCTCCTCTGCGGCGTTGGTCGGCGAGTGATTGGGGCGCTCCAGAGAGGACTCCGCCTACGAGGAGCCGAAGGAATTGATGTTTTTTCGGTTTCTGCGGGCCTGTGCCCGACCTGTACAGTGGAGGCAAGAATTGCCTCCAGGGTGCCCTGGGTTTTTTGGGTTTCGATGGTTTTGTGATTGAAATAGTTGCGTTCCCACACCAAAAATCAATGAACGTCCTGGGGTCTCAGGGTTGGGTTTCTTGTGGAATGTTTCTTGTGGACTGGCCTCTCCATTGTACTCGCCGCCCGGACTGCGGGGCGGTAGGGCCGAAACGGCGAGTTGCCGCATGATTTGGCCCCCCCTTTGGGCTTAAGTCGGGCATGCCCCTCTTCAGGAGGAATATTCAAGAACAGCAAAAAATACTCTTGGAAGGATTGTTCTACCATTGTTTGACTATTTTTGAATATGTTTCAACTACTTTCCATTTTTCTCCCAAAACCCCCCTAGGAGGACATGCCCGGCCTAAGCCTGGGCCCTCGAGCAGGAAGGGTTGGGGGGCTTCGGTAGCAAATCATGGGAGCCGTGTGTGCCCTCGCACTTTTGTCTTTAGCGTCGACTAGCGTCGAGTAGCGTCTGAGAGTCGATGAGATGGCGCCGATGTAGCGTCGACTAGCGTCGGTTAGCGTCCGTTTAGCGTCGAGTAGCGTCGACTTAGCGTCAACTGGCGTCGATTTCGCAAGAGCCGACAAGACGGCACGGGAGGCCCCCGTGTGCTGCCACCGGAGGAGGCACGCCACGGGGGTCAGCGCGAACAGAGGGTCCGCCCATCCCCTCCAGCCCACGCCAGCTGGCCCGGGGCTCAGGAGCCACGTGGGGCCGACCCACCCTTTTCCCTTGCCCTCCGCCGACCTGGTCCTGGGAGCTGCTCTGTGGCCCTCCTGGGTCCGAGACGTGGCCCTGACTGACACAGGTCGGCGCTGATCCCGGGCTACGGCGGGGGTCTTCGTGAAGGTATGTGCCCAGGAGGTTTCAGACCCTGCAGGATGGTCCCTCCTCTGGTGAGGGCGGTGGTTATGTTCATGGCCAGGCTTCCGATGGTGTCCCACAGGCTTCCAGACCCTGGATCTCTTATACAGCGGTTCCTTATCCGCTGCCCTCACCGTGACGCGCCCCCGAGAAGGCACAGTTCGCTTCTCGACCTGGCGCTGTTTCGTGCCCGTGGCCCAGGCGGCCGAGCGTGGCCGGGGCAGATGGGGCCGGAGGCTCGTGCCGCATCGCCGAGACGGCGCGGTTTGGAGCTTTGTCATGTTCCTCCTCCTCCTCCTCCGCCTCCTCCTCTCCTCCTCCTCCAACCCCCTCCCCCAGCCAGCCAGAGCCCCCACTCCCGGCTTGGTGATCCCAGGGGGGGTTGGTTGGGGGCGGGGGCGGCTCTGCACCGCAGAGCCGCGCCCGCCCCCGGCCAGGACCCGCTGGATCACCAGGTCGGGAGGAGGAGGAGGAGGAGGAGGAGGAGGAGGAGGAAGAGGAGGAGGAGGAGGGGGAGGAAGAGGAGGAGGAGGAGGGGGAGGAGGAGGAGGAGGAGGAGGAGGAGGAGGAGGGGGGGGTCCTGGCTGGGGCTGGGGGTGGGTTGTGCCGCCGCGTCGCCGATGCATCGGCGATGCAACGCGATCATCCGACGCCATCTCTTCGGGCCCCATTTGGGCGACCTTTACATTCAGGTGAGCACGGTGTCATGATAGTGATGAGCGTTGCGTGCCAAGATTTCCAGCCCCTCCTGCCGTGCCGCCCAGACTCCAGACTCGAGGGCCGCTGGATCTCCCAGACGTCATGGGACGCGCCGAGGGCTCCGACGTCGTGATTTTTGTCACGCCGTGGAGCCCCCGAGGTCTGAACCCCTTCCCCCGGAGCCGCTCTTCATCCTGAGTCGTTTTTGGAAGGTCCCGTGGGGGCCCCCCAAAGGCCGAAAATTGGCAAAAACCGTCCGCCAGGCACGACGAGAGTCGGCGACGAGCCCAGGGGGGGAAAGTGAGAGGGTGCGGCAGGTCTCCTCAGAAGGCGGCGGGGCTTCTCAAAAGACCTCGCGCCTCCTGAGAAGTGCCCCCCGTCGTCGGAGAAGGCTCGGAGGACTTCTCGGACGGGGCGCGAGGGCTTCTGAGGAGCCCCGCCGCCTTCCGAGAAGGCCTGCCCCCTCTCGCTTCCCCCCTGGGGCTGGCCGCCAAAGAGGACGCAGGTGCATCATGAGCCCCCCGCGCCCTCGGGGAGGCTTCCGAGTGGGCTGCGCAGGCCGCGCTGGCCCCCCCCGCGGGGGCCCAGCGGGCCCGGTACATCGGCGCTGGCCGCCTCGCCGATGCATCGGCGATGCGGCTCGGTGCGGGGCCCGATGTTCTCCACACCGACGGCGCCGACGCCTCGCGGATGCATCGCCGATGCATCGGCGATGCGGCTCGGTGCGGAGCCCGATGTTCTCCACACTTACGGCGCCGGCGTCTCGCGGATGCATCGCCGACGCATCGGAGATGCATCGGAGATGCAGCTCGATGCGGAGCCCGATGTTCTCCACACCGACGGCGCCGACGCCTCGCGGATGCATCGCCGATGCATCGGAGATGCAGCTCGGTGCGGAGCCCGATGTTCTCCACACCGACGGCGCCGACGCCTCGCGGATGCATCGCCGATGCATCGGAGATGCAGCTCGATGCGGAGCCCGATGTTCTCCAACCCGACGGCGCCGGCGTCTCGCGGATGCATCGCCGACGCATCGGAGATGCATCGGAGATGCAGCTGGATGCGGAGCCCGATGTTCTCCACACCGACGGCGCCGACGCCTCGCGGATGCATCGCCGATGCATCGGAGATGCAGTTCGATGCGGAGCCCGATCTTCGCCACACCGACGGCGCCGACGCCACGCCGATGCATCGGCGACGCGGCGCGATCCTTCTCGGAAGCTGGAACGCATGCATTACCAGTGGCGGGCCGTTTTTCAATCCCAGGACTTTTTGAGGGTCGGGGTCGACGTCGGGGTGGTGTGGCGTGTTCTTTTATATCCGACTCCCGGGGAAACATCGAAACATGTATACACCAGGGCCCCGTATACACCAGGATCCATTCTCCTGGGCAAATCCTGGTGCATGGCAGGAATAATGCGTCGGTGAATAGACTTCGGCTCCCTACCCTTAAGTCGGGCCTGTCCCACTACAGGAAGGATATTCATAAATAGTCATACAATAGTCTTGGTACGATGTTTTGATTCATGCTGGCTAAATTTGCCAAATGTGTTGTTTATTGTTCTTCCAAAATCCGCCTGTGGGGGGGCATGCCCGACCTAACCCTACCCTCGACCCCACCTGCTCGGACCGCCCTTGGGAGGCCTCCACAGAGTGGGCGGAGCAGGCCGCGCTGGCCCCCACGAGGGGGTTTTCCTGGGCAAGTTTCGGCGTGGGGCCGGGAAGAGCTTCGGTGAATAGAGCTCGGCTCCCTACCCGGCCACGCGCAGAAGGGGGGTGCTTAGGGGGAGGGGGGAAGGCTTCTTAGAAGCACCCCTGCTCCTCAGAAGGCACGGGCCTGCTCTGCAGATGTGAGGCCCGCGCCTTCTCAGAAGCAGCCCCCCGCTGCGCGCCGCCAGCCTGCCCTCGACCCCAGACAGATGTGTGTATGTTATCGGGGGTGGACAGAACCCCCAACAGTGACACGTCGATTAGTGAATTGTCCGTTTTCGGTTCTCGAGATGGCGCCGTGGCCGTTATCTTCCAGGCTTGCGCCCCCCAGGTTTGGGCCTCGGGTCGTTTTCACTAAACCACGTTTTGCTAAAGGGGGGTCTGTCCATCCCCGTATGTAGCCTGCCGGACTCCACGGAGCGGGCGGAGCAGGCCGCGTTGGCCCCCACGAGGGGGCCCGGCGGGCCTGCGGCTGGCCGCGGAGGCGAGGCTCTTCGGCGCGAGCCTCGCGGCGGCCCGGCCGCGCGCACGGGAGGCCTGGGGACAGGCCGCCGCCCCGGGGGGGGGGGCCCTGCCCCCCGCCGTGCCGTTCGACTTACCGCGGGCGCGGCCCTCTACATTTTATGGGAGAATTCCCAAAAATAGTCTGGGGACGATCTTTCTAGCAGTTTTTGACCCTTCGGCATACTTTTCTACTATGTTTGATCTTTCGTCCAGAATCCCCCTGTAGGAGGACATGCCCGACCCACCGTTCGAGCCCGAGGCCGCGCCAGGGCATCGCGATGCTGCGAGAGGACGTGTCTCGGATTCCTTTTCCGAGCGGTGTGGTACCATGCGTTTCTGTTGCCCTGATCCCCGCAGCCATGCACTATGTGATCTCGTTCATCCTTACTAAGTATTGTGGAAAAAATCCTGGGGAGGCTTGTCCAAGGGGGGTTGTCGGAGGGGGGTTGTCAGGATCCTTATAAGGGTTGTCCAAGGTGTTGTCCGGGCCGCGTTTTGCCAGCGCGTGCACATAGCGTGACCACACATACCATCAAGTCATTGCACAACCAGTAATGCCGGCGTAGAAAGTTGGGGCCAGCTGGGGGTCTGAGGTGGCCCAGCTCTGGCTCAGGCGAGCAGCAAGGGGGACCGAGGTGCGAGGTGCTGGGTTCGAGGAGTCTTTCTGCTTGGGCCCCGGGGCCGTCGAGAACGAATCCTGGGTGAAGCACTGCACCAGATGGACCCCGGGACGGGCCCAGGGACCGATCTCGAACGGAGTTGCCGCCTGTCCCTTGCTGGGCAGATTGTCGCAGGGCCCGTCCAGTTCAGACCTCCCTCCAGCCACCGCCAATTTCTCATGAGCCCGTTTCGTACCCCAGATTTCGTAATAAAAGGGAGGGGGTCACAATCCTCCCAGACCACAAGTTTTAGACCCCCCCAAACCATCCATGAAAGGGCGGCACTTTGCCCAGACCCCCCTAACCCTTCAAGACAGATCAAATCAGACCCCCCCGCCAAACGTAACCCCCCCTACTTTATTATGGAATCCGGAGTATCGTTCGCGAGAACGCCCGTGACCGGCCCCGCCTCCCGCCTCTTGGTCACGTCACGATTCGCGCCGGCGCCGCGTGGGAATTTTGCCCATGCCTAAGAATTCCCAGACGGCTCCACCGCGAGTCGTGACGTGACCGACCCCTTCCGCCTGCCCCGTTCTAGTTTTTCTCGTCACCTTTGCTCTTCTCATCTGCCTTGCGGCGCTCGCGCCTACACAGTGACTGAGTCCTTCGCCAGGCTAGGTGTTGCTCGTGGGTCGGGTCGGACGAAACGAAAGCTGTTGCAGGCAGCTGATTTACGCCCCCGCCCCCGCCGTGCGCCTTTGTCGATATAACACTGGCGCCTCCCGGCGCCGGGGGGCGCCAGAGAAACCAGCTGCGTGAGTTGATTCGCTAGCCCCCATTTTACTACCCCCCTCTCGTCCGACCTGACTTCGGGGGGAAGTTAAGGGAAATGTTCGAAGGTTTTTCGGGGCCTCGGATGGTTTCCAACAGGTGCGGTACATCGAGGCCGTTCTGGGGATGCCAGATTCGTCCCAGACGACCGCGTGAGGCCCGAGTGGCGAACCCATTTTCGCTCTCTGGGGGAGGGCCCGTCGAGACAACGGCGGCCCTCCCTGGCCTCGCGTGGGCCTCCTGGGGCCGTCTGGGGCCATCTTGGAGCCTTCTTGGGCCGTCTTGGTGGGCTCCTGGCCCGTCGGAAGCCGTCTTAGGGGGCCTCTCTGGGCCAACGTGGGGCCCGCTTGGGGTGCTCCATGGGCCGTCTTGGAGGCCGTCTTGGGCGGCTTGGAGGCCCTCTTGGGCGTCTTGGGGCCCTCTTGGGGCCGTCTTGGGGGGCATCTTGGGCCGTTCTGGGGCCATCTTGGAGGCCTCTTGGGCGATCTTGAGGCGCTCTTTGGGGGCTCATGGGCAGTCTCGGGCCGTCGGAAGGCCGACAAGAAGCAAACGCCAAGACCCTTCAAAAACCCAAGGCAAATCGATGATGTTGGCCTCTTCGGGCCTTCTTGGAGGGCCTCTCAGAGGCCTCTGTGGCCGTCTTGGAGACCTCTTGGGGGCCTCTTGGGCCGTTTGGGGCCATCTTGGAGCCATCTTGGGCCGTCTTGGTGGGCTCCTGGCCCGCCTGACGCCGTCGACAGCCGTCTTGGGGGCCTCCCTGGGCCGACTTGGGGACCTCTTGGGGTGCTCCAGGCCCGTGTTGGAGGCCGTCCAAGACGGCCCAAGAGGGCCTCAAGACCGCCCCAAGAGGGGCTCAAGAGCAGGAGCCTGAAACGATAATTCGAGCCCCAGATGGCCCAAGAGGAGTTGACGAGCGCCCCCCAGAAAGCCCCAGGAGGCAACAGCAGTTGATTTCCGATTGGTTTCTCAATGTCACGGGGTTCTCGATTTTTCCAGCTCCTGGCGCTCCACGACGTCTCCTTAAGGGCCCCCATGACCGACCCAAGACAGGCCATGAGGCCCCCAAGAGTGCCCAAGGACGGCCCAAGGGGGCCCCAAGCGCCCCTAAAGGTGCCCAAGACAAGCCCAAGAGGGGCCCGAGCGCAGGAGCCTGAAGCTAAGCCTTCCGTCCAAAGATGCCCCCAGATGACCAAAAAGGACTCGATGAGCGCTCCCCAGATGGCTGCGAGAGGCAAAAACGATTGATTTCGCGCAGGTTCTTATATGTTGTCGAAGGTCTCGAATTTTCGAGCTCCTGGCGCCCCACGACGTCACAAGAGGCCCCCAAGAGGGCCCCAAGACGGCCCTAGACGCGCCCAAGACGCCCCATCAGAGCTCCGAGACGGCCCTAAGAGGGCCTCAAATTTAACACACATTTAACACAAACCGCTTCTTCGTCAAGAACGGCGTTGTGTTAAATGTGTGTTCAAGTATTGGGACTCTGGGGCCGCGCTGGAGGCTCCCTTGGCGACGCTTTGGACCGTCCCAGGCGGTCCTCTAGAGCTCTTTTGGGGGCCTCTGGGAGTTTCAGGAGCCCCAGGAAGCTTCTGGAGGCCCTTGAGGCCCCACAGGTCTCCAGAGTTCGAAGGCCCCCAAAGGCCCCGGAAAAGCAAAACATGACGCAGAGCGTGCAATCGTCCGATCACATCCACAGACGACGACCACCACCATCACCATTACCACTACGACGACCACCACCACGACTGTCGCGACGGCGGCGGTGGCTGCGGCGGCGCCGCCCGCGGGGGCTGCTTGCGCAGTCTGGGAAACATTCGGAGCCTTCGACGAGTTGCACGTCGATCCTGCACGGCTCCGCGACCGCCCACCGAATCCGAAGCTGTCCCCCACAAGGCCCTTCATCTCCACGCGCCAAGGGCGGCCCTTGCCGGGGGAACCTCTCCCTGGGTATCTTGGGGTGTGTGGATTAGCGCAAGGTCTATTAACAACGACTGCGCAGTCGGCTAGTTCTTAAGCTCACGGGTAGCGCGCGCGAGCGCTTCTAGTATATAGCTTCTGTGCTAATTGTGCATATATATACATGTATACATATATGCTTATACGTATGTACACTCACATACACATCGTTATATAAACATATACTATACATGTGTGTGTGTCTATGCGCGTATCTATCGAGACCGACGCAGTTGTGGGACTGGCGAAGGCAGGGGAGAGAGGGGCAGGGAGCAAAAACAATCGGGGTACCAGTGCCGCCGTGCTTCGCCAGGCCCGGCGCGCGAGCGAGCAGTGCGCCCCGGGCGGTGCCCGGCAGCTGACGAGCTCGCTTGGCGGCTGTGCGTCCGCGCTGCAGCCCCACCAGAGGCAGGACGCAGAGGCCGAGGCACAGGCCAAAGGGCACAAATACGTTACACGTGCCTCCTGCTCCTCCTCCTCCTCCTCCTCCTCCTCCTCCTCCTACTCCTCCTCCTGCTCCTCCTCCTCCTCCTCCTCCTCCTCCTCCTCCTCCCTTCGTCAGAGTGGCTTTGAGTGCGGGCCCGCTGGTGTCCCCCGATCGCCGAATGCGGCGCGGTATCGGCGGCATGTGCGTTGAGGTTTAGCCCACCCGCGTAACCTCCAAAAGCCGCGCACCAAGGGCCACTCTTGCTTAGGGTTAAGTCGGGCCTGTCCCTCTGCAGGCGGAATATTCAAAAGTAGTGCAAAAAATAATTTGAGGACGATTTTTAGACCATTTTTGAATATTCTGGGGGTATGTATTTTTGTTCGTCCAAGATCCGCCTGTAGGGGGACACGCCCGACCTAAAGTTAGGGTCACTCTTCATGCGTTGACAACGGGCATCCATACCTAGGCGACCACCAGATTTCTCAGGGTGGAATGCAGGTGGAGTGCTACGGGTGCGTGTTGTCGGATTGGGATCGCCACTCGACCGGGAGCTCCAGCTCCCCTCGGGGTTCGACAATTCGCATCCAGATTTGCACCGCCCTCCTCGTTTTGCCCTTCCCCGTTTCTTTTTCCTATGGGTTTGAGTGCGTGCCGGTCTTTCGTCAACTCTTGCGCGTGGCCGAACACATTCGGCTCCACTCTGGCACAGGTTGCACTTGCATGCGGTCGGTTTCGCGCGTGGCGCCCCGCTCGAGCACCTCGAGCACAGAGAGGTCAGGGCCACGTGCAGCGGTTCCCCCTCGTGCAGGTCGAACCTTCTCGAGCTGGGCCGCGCTGCAGCTCCCGAAGCAGTGGCTATTCGCCGCAGTGACCTCTCGAGGGCGCGGCTCTCGGGGGGCGGGCGGGGTCCAGCCGGAGCACACGGCCGCTGCTCTTCGCCGACGCGGCGATCTGCAAGCCGCACACAGACGGTCGCCCTTGCCCAGGATCACCTCTTGCGTGAGGCCAGCAAATGCGCGGTGGAGTGGGACAAGGGGCGCCGACGGGGGGCATCCAGTCGACCCGCATGGCAGCGACGGGCAACCTTCCCGAGGGTACCCTGGGATCCTGGCCCCTTCGGCCCATCCTCTGCGACTCTCGCTGGCCAACCTCGTTCGAAAAACGTCGGCATTGCCCTCCAAGGCAGGGCTCGTTTCGATTCCTCCGATTCGATTCGATTCGATTCGATGGATTCCGATTCCGATTCGATTCGTCATCGGATTCCGATTTGTATTCCGATTTCTCAATGGAGACGTACTTGCCTGCCGATTTTCGAAGATTCGACTTCTCCCGACTCGGCTGCCGATTTCTGCCCGTCCGATTCGCTTCGATCGCCGATCCGACTTATCGATTCGATTCTGGGCTCTCCTGCCAAGGCCCTTTGCAACCTTACCGCGCCTCCTTATGCTACGGGTTGACTGCAGACCCTGGAGAGGCAACACTGACTCCTCATGACCCATTGTTCGAAAAACGTCAACATTGCCCTCCAAGGCCCTTGCATCCTCACCGCGCATCTTTGTGAAGTCCTTATGATACGGGTCGACTGCAGGCCTGGGGGCGGAAGACCATCGACTCGAAGGGTGCCCCACCCCGTCTGGGAGCGTTGCTCGGCCTCGCCCCCCCGCACGCCTGCAGTGGAGGCCCATGCCAAGACACACCCTGCTTGCCTCCAATGTGCCTTGGGTCTCTTGGGTTTCGATGGCTATGCGATGAAAAGCGTGACGTTCCCACACCAAAAATCGATGGACGTCCTGGGATCTCAGGGTTGGGCTTCTCGTGGGAAGTTTCTTGTGGTCGGGCCCCGCTGCATCTCCGACCAATCTGCGGTGCATCGCCGATTCCCTGTCAATGTTCGCCCCCTGGGCCACTCCCCCAGAGGATCTGGTCGGACGACAGGGCGGGGGTTCAGGGAAAGTCAGGAGGGAACAAGGAAAAAAAAAAAACAGACGCTATGAACCGTCGACTCCCAGGAAACTAAAGGGAAACATGGGAAGTGGGGGTGGGACGACGAAGCCCCAGAAAATGTTGGAAAAATATGGGGAGTCCTGGCATTTGTGCCTATTTCTCTGTGTGCCCCTTGGGCCCTTTCTAGAGAGGCGAGGTCACGAAAGCTGCCGCGTGCAGCCAGTCTCGGCCTCGCCGTCGGGCGCCCTCTACATGCTCGATAATCACATGACCGCGTCCGGCTCCAGGGGACGCCAGGAAAACCAGCTGCACGAGCTGGGTCGCGAACCTTAAGTCGGGCACGTCCCTCTACAGGGGGAATTGTCAAGAGTGGTAGAAATTATCCCGGCAAAGCAACCTAACAGCGATGTGTAGAAGCATATCTGAAAGCATTCCCCTTAAGATTCAGATGAAAATCCAGTTGTCGAATTCTGCTGTTCTCGCAGTCGTAGTCGCATTCGCGATGACAGTCGCAGCGGCAACGGCAGTCAGCCTCAGCCTGCCTCCTCCTCCTCCTCCTCCTCTTTCTCCTGCTCCTCCTCCTCCTCCTCCTCCTCCTCCTCCTCTTCCTCCTGCTCGTCCTCGTTCTCGTCCTCCTCGTCTTGCTCGTCCTCCTCCTCCTGGTGCTCTCTCCTCCTCCTCCTCCTCCTCCTCCTCCTCCTCCTGGTGGTCCTCGTTCTCCTCCTCCTGGTGCTCTCCCCCCCCCTCCTCCTCCTCGTCCTCCTCCTCCTCCTCCTCCTCCTCGTCCTCCTCCTCCTCCTCCTCCTCCTCCTCCTCCTCCTCCTCCTCCTCCTCCTCCTCCTGGTAGTCCTCCCCCTCCTCCTCCTCCTCCTCCTCCTCCTCTTCCTGGTCGTCCTCGTTCTCGTCCTCCTCGTCTTGCTCGTCCTCCTCCTCCTGGTGTCTCTCCCCTCCTCCTCCTCCTCCTCCTCCTCCTCCTCCTCCTCCTCCTGGTGGTCCTCGTTCTCCTCCTCCTGGTGCTCTCCCCCCCCCTCCTCCTCCTCCTCCTCGTCCTCGTCCTCCTCCTCCTCCTCCTCCTCCTCCTCCTCCTCCTCTTTCCTCCTCCTCATCCTCCGCCTCCTCCTCCTCTCCTCCTCCTGTACGACTCTCCCTCATCCCAAATCCCGCCCCACGCCCCCATCCCCTCCTCCTCCTCCGCCTCCTCACTCCTACGCCTGGTCCGTCCTCGTCCCTGGTCGTCCCCTCCTCCTCCTGCTCGTCCTCCTCCTCCTCCTGCTCGTCCTTCTTCTCCTGCTCCCTCCTGCTCCTCTTCCGCCTCCTGCTCGTCCTCGTCCTCCTGGTCTTGCTCGTCCTCCTCCTCGTCGTGCTCTTGCCCCTGCTGAAAATGTGGCCCAGGAATGGGAGTTCTGGGAAGTCGAAGAGCACGAAGTTGCCTACAGTTGGCTACGGGCATTCAAATGTGGCCCGGGAATGGAGTTCTGGGAACTCGAAGAGCACGAAGTGGCCTACAGTTGGCTCCGGGCATTCAAAATGTGGCCCGGGAATGGAGTTCTGGGAAGTCGAAGACCAGGAAGTGGCCTACAGTTGGCTCCGGGCATCCAAAATGTGGCCCGGGAATGGAGTTCTGGGAAATAGAAGAGCACGAAGTGTGTGACTGTTGCATCTGGTTATTCTAAATGTGGCCCGGGAATGGCGTTCTGGGATCTCGAAGAGCACGAAGTGTGTGACTGTTGCATCTGGTTATTCTAAATGTGGCCCGGGAATGGCGTTCTGGGATCTCGAAGAACACGAAGTGTGTGACTGTTGCATCCGGGTATTGAGAATGTGGCCTGGGAATGGAGTTCTGGGAAGTCGAAGAGCACGAAGTGTGTGACTGTTTGTGAAAAACGAGCCCGGCACCCTGCCGCCCGGCAACTCCCCAACACCTGCCCGGACCCCCCTGTGGAGTGATCTGTGAGCTCTTTTGAGTCAACTAGAAACCTATCAGTCTTCGCTGTTAGGTAAAAAACTCTGGGGACAACTGTTCGACTATGTTTGGCCACTGTTGAATATAATTCTTTATTTCCCAACCATCCTGTGGTGTTGGGTCTTCGTTTTGAAGAGACGGTCCCCGCGTTCCTCCTCTCCTCCTCCTCCCCGTCCTCCCCTCCCTCCTCCTTCTTCCATGCGTTTCACCCACCCAGCACAGCGTTTCGTGGCCCCATAGGTGGCTCCACCAAAGCCCCCAGTGGGACCGCCCGCATGCGTCCGCCACCACCCAGCACAGCCCTTGCTCCCTGCGTTTCACCCACCCAGTACAGCGTTTGGTGGCCCCATCGGGAGTTCCACGGAAGGTCACAGTGGCACCGCCCGCATGCGTCCGCCACTACGCAACACGGCCCTTGCTCCCTGCGTTTCACCCACCCAGTACAGCGCTTCGTGGCCCCATAGGGAGCTCCACCGAAGGTCCCAGTGACACCGCCCGCATGCGTCCGCACAGCCCTTGCTCTTTGCGTTTCACCCACCCAGTACAGCGCTTCGTGGCCCCATAGGAGCTCCACCGAAGTCCCAGTGCCACCGCCCGCATGCGTCCCGCCACCACCCAGCACAGCCCTTTCTCCCTGCGGTTTCACCCCACCAGTACAGCGTGTCGTGGCCCATAAGGGGTTTCCAGGGAAGGTCCCAGTGGCACCGCCCGCATGCGTCCGCCACCACCCAGCACAACCCTTGCTCCCTGCGTTTCACCCACCCAGTACAGCGCTTCGTGGCCCCATGAGTGGCTCCACCGAAGGTCACACTGGCACCGCCCGCATGCGTCCGCCACCACCAAGCACAGCCCTTGCTCCTTGTGTCGTACCCACCCAGTACAGCGCTTCGTGGCCCCATAGGGAGCTCCACCGAAGGTCCCAGTGGCACCGCCCGCATGCGTTTTTTTTTTCCCGCCACAACCCAGCACAGGCCCTTTTGTCACCCTCGTTTCACCCACCCAGTACAGCGCTTCGTGGCCCATAGGGTGCTCACGGAAAAGTGTCCCCACTGGCGACCGCCCGCATGGCGTGTCCCGCCACCACCACGCACAGCCCTTGCTCCCTGCGTTTCACCCACCCAGTACAGCGCTTCGTGACCATAGGGGGCTCCTCCGAAGGTCCCAGTGGCACCGCCCGCATGCGTCCGCCACCACCCGGCACAGCCCTTGCTCCCTGCGTTTCACCCACCCAGTACTGCGCTTCGTGGCCCCATAGGGAGCTCCACCGAAGGTCCCAGTGGAACCGCCCGCATGCGTCCGCCACCACCCAGTACAGCCATTGTTCCCTTCGTTTCGCCCACCCAGTACAGCGCTTCGTGGCCCCATCAGGGGGCTCCAAGGAAGGTCCCAGTGGCACCGCCCGCATGCGTCCGGCACAACCCAACACGGCCCTTGCTCCCTGCGTTTCACCCACCCAGTACAGCGTTTCGGCGCCCCATAGGGAGCGCCACCGAAGAAGATATTCACAATTGCGATACTCACAACTGCATATGGTTGGGTCTTTCGCCAGGCTCATTTAAATTTTTCTTCCAAAACCCGCCTGTAGGAGGACATGCCCGACCTAACGCTAAACCCCCCTTTATACCGCCCCTACTCCGGTCCAGACTTCCGACTTCCGAGCCGGTGCGGCGATCGCCGACTTGGGCCCCGACTCCAATGAAGAGTCGACTGGGGTTCGACTTGGATCCGGATTGCCGATCCGATGTTGGCCCTTTCGGACGGGGCTAGGACGAGGATAAATCCGTTCCAGAGCGTTCTGGAGCGCTCTCAGAGCGTCCCAGAACGCTCTGAGAAGGCGGCGGCGCCCGAGATCCTCCAGAACCGCCAGATCTCAGAGATTCCATGTGCATCCTCAATCGATTTGATCCTCGTCCTGGCTTCGTCTCACCCCTGCTGCATTCCGCCCGACCCGACGATCCGACCTGGCCCGGTCCACTCCTCCCCTCTCTCCCCCCTCAGAGGAACACGCAGGGGCGCGGCGAGGGAAGGAGAAGGGCCGGCCTCGAGCGGCTGCGCAACGCCGCCACGGTGAGGGCAGCGGGCGGACAGGTGCGCGCAGCCGCCAGCTCCAGTGGAGAGCAAAGAGCAGGCGTGGCAGGAGCGCGAGCAAAAGCCCCCTGCAGTGAGGACGACCGCCGCTCGGCCTCGCACGACGTCGTCGCATCGTGAGTTCGGCGGCGGCTCCTCCTCCTCCTCCTCCTCCTCCTCCTCCTCCTCCTCCTCCTCCTCCTCCTCCTCCTCTTCTTCCTCGTCCTCCTCCTCCTCCTTCTCCTCCTCCTCCACCTCCTCCTCCTCCGCGACGGCGGCGGCGACGCGAGGCGTGGCGCCGAGCCGGCCCGCGCCCGCCGAGCCCGGGCGGCGCGCCGGCGCCGGCGGGCGCCGCGGGCGCTCTCGGGCCGCCGGTGCCCGACGGCCCGTGAACAGGGTCTGCCGGGGAGGCGGTCGGGGCTTCCGGGGGCGGGGGTCGGTCCAAACGGGTCCTCCTACTCCTTCCCTCCTCCTCCTCCCCCTCCTCCCCCATTCCCCTCCCTCCACTCGCCCCTCCTCCCCCTCCTCCTCCTCCCCCCTCCTCCTCCCTCCCCCTCCTCCCCCTCCCCCCTCCCTCCTCCTCCCCCTCCTCCCCCTCCTCCTCCTCCCCCTCCTCCACTCGAACAGTTTACTCAATATGAAACAAACTCTTCCTTCCATCCCCTGATGGCGTGCGGAAGATAGCGGGCACCCCTCCGCGTATTGTTTTTTACACCGGATTTCCCGGGGTTGTGTTGTCGCTTGGGCTTGTTTTCAAAATGATGCTCTCACTGAGGCGCGGGCCTCATTTTCGGGCTTCCGCTCGTTCCGAATCGTGCTCCCGCTGCAGCGTGGGCCTCATTTTCGGATCGGTGTTTTGCCTCCGTCGTTCAGGATGGCGTTCTCGCACCAGCGCGGGCCTCTTTCTGGCGCGCCCATCCGCCCGCCACCACCGCACCGCGCCCCGCCCCGCCCACCGCCACTTCCACCCACCAACGCACGCACCCACGCACGCGCACCACCACCGCGCACCGCCACCACCACCCCACGACCCCACCCACCACCACGCTACACCGCGTCACACCACATCACACGCGCGCACACAGACACACGCGCACGCACACGCACACGCACACGCACACGCACACGCACACGCACACGCACACGCACACGCACACGCACACGCACACGCACACGCACACGCACACGCACACGCACACGCACACGCACACGCACACGCACACGCACACTCACACGCACACGCACACTCACACGCACACGCACACGCACACGCACACGCACACGCACACGCACACGCACACGCACACGCACACGCACACGCACACGCACACGCACACGCGCACGCGCACGCGCACGCGCACGCGCACGCGCACGCGCACGCGCACGCGCACGCGCACGCGCACGCGCACGCGCACGCGCACGCACACGCACACGCAACACGCACACGCAACACGCACACGCACTACGCACGCGCACACGCACACACACACGCACACTGCACCGCAACAACGGCACACGCACAACGCACACACGCACACGCACACGCACACGCACACGCACAGCAACACCCACACGCACACGCCACCACGCACCGCACACGGCACACGCACTAACGCACAGAACGCACACACACACACACACACAATCACACACACACAACACACACACACCCACAATCACACACGCACACACACACACAACCACCACCACCACCATCCGCCACCACCACCACCGGGCCATCACGGCACGCACGCACTGGCCCACCACCAAACCCACAAGACGGCCACAACCACTTCACACTACACCACACGCGCACACCGCACGCACGCACGCACGCAACGCACGCCGCACGCACGCACGCACACACACACACATACTCACACACACAACACCACCACCCACCACCACCACCACGCACCACCACCACACCACCACCACCACAACCACATCCACGCACACACGCACGCACGCGCGCGCGGAGCCACAGGTCCGCTACGACACGCGTCCGCGGATAGAGAAAATCAGCGCCATGGTAAGGGATGGGAGGGAGGGGTAGGACGTCAGATATGACGCGAGCGCACATAGCTTGTCCTCCTCCCCCTCCTCCTCCTCCTCCTCCTCCTCCCCCTCCTCCTCTAGTGACGGGGCTCAGTGGATCAGACAAGAGGGAGGATCCCCTATAGGGGATGGGGAGTGCGAAGCATGCTGCAGGCGACCGGTCTCGGCCCCGCCGCAGGGCGCTTTTGCTCCATACACTGGCGCCTCCCAGCGCAGCTGGGCGCCGAGAAAACCACCTGCAGGAGCCGTCGGGGCTCAGAGGACGGGGGTGTCAGTGCCAACGGGGGTCAGTCAGAGCGCTGGATCTTGCAGGATCCTGCAGGGCTAGCATAAACGATTGGCGCTCCGCGCGGATTTCTTGCATCCGCGCTGGGGCGCCTCGGGCGCCGCCCCTGGCGCCCGAGGCGCGCCAGGGAGGGGGCTCTCCCGCTTTCACCCGCCTTCCGCGGCCGCCCTCCGCCTCCTCTTGGCATCGCTTGGACGTGCGCATTTTTCTCGGCGACGACCATCGAGGAGCATCCTGGATCACCGTGCGAAAGATAAACGCACAAAATCGACAAAGTGCATGGGAGTGGACGTCCGAGCGATGGCGAGTCCTTCTCGCCTCCTGCAGCCGGGCAAGAAGTTCGCCCGCTCCCGCCCGCTTGAGCGCACGTGCGGACAGCCCCTAGAGCCCTGTTTGGACGAGGTGTAGTCCTTTCCAGAGCGTTTCGGAACGCTCTGAGAAGGCCGCGTCGCCCGAGACATCCTCCAGATTTCAGCCACGCGCAGAGGGGGGTGGGGGGAGGGGGGAGGGCTTCTTAGAAGGCGCGGGCCTTATCTATAGATGTGAGGCCGGCGCCTTCTAACAAGCAGCCTCCTTCTAAGAAGCCCCCCCCCTTCCCTCCACCCCCTTGCGCGCGCCGCCAAAGAGCCGCCAGATCTCAGAGATTCTCGATGTATCCTCCCCCGAATGTATCCTCGTCCTGGCTTCGTCTTGCCTGTCTGTCTTGTGTCATATATTCTCCGTGTCTGGAGAACGGACTCCCCTCAGAAGAGATGTGCGTCATTGCGGGCCGCCTCTGCTCATCTGTAGTTAGCCAGGCCCAGTAAGCAAGCAATAACGAAGCTGCGCGCCAGCTCTTGGCACGGCGCTTGGGCATATCTTCGAACAACCAAGAAGAATACCCTCCCTCGTCCGATTCATTACGTCCTTGTCCTGGCTTCATCTTCAGGAGCATCTTATCAGCCTGGAACATATCCCTCTCCCTATGCTGGGCACCTCCTCATCACGATGCCAATCTCAGGGATTCCCTTATTTTTTCGAGGGCGAATCCCTAAGAGTGTCATCGCCTCTTGGCGTGTCAATCTTAGAGATAGGAATACTTTCGAGGCTGGTAAGCATCGGCAAGACGTCGATCGCCTGCCTCGTCGCGCGTGCGGGGCAGAGCGGCTGCCCCGCCCCAGCGCCCGCCAGGCCTGGCGCCAGCCTGGCACCCACCCCGCCCCTGGCGGAGGCGAGCAGCCGCCGAGCGCGGTGGGCGCCCGCGATCCGCCGGCATCGGAGACTCCTCCTCGGCCTCCTCCTCCTCCTCCTCCCCCTCTCCTTCCCCTCCTCCTCCTCCTCCTCCCTCCCATCCTCCTCATCCTCCTCCTCCTCCTCCTCCCTCCTCCTCCTCCTCCTCACCCTCTCCTCCCTCCTCCTCCTCCTCCTCCTTCCTCCTCCTCCTCCCTCCCCCCTCCTCCCCCTCCTCCTCCTCCTCCTCCTCCTCCTCCTCCTCCTCCTCCTCCTCCTGCGGCGGCCGCGTGTCTGCCGCGCGCCGGGAGCACATTGATCGGGGCCGGCGCAACCCCCCAACCCCAGGACAAGCACGCGCTCAGCGGCGAGCAAGCCCCGGAGCCGAGGGATGCGCCGACGGGGGCCTCCTCCTCCTCCTCCTCCTCTCCTCCTCCTCCTCCTCCTCCTCCCCCCCTCCTCACTCCTCCTCCTCTCCTCCCCCTCCTCCCCTTTCCTCCTCCTCCTCCTCCCCTCCTCCTCCTCCTCCTCCGCCTCCTCCTCCTCCTCCTCCTCCTCCTCCTGCTCCGCTCCTCCTCCTCCTCCTCCTCCTCCTCCTCCTCCTCCTCCTCCTCCTCCTCCTCCTCCTGCTCCTCCTCCCCCTTCTCCTCATCATCATCATCATCACAATCACCCATCATCATCATCATCATCATCATCATCACATCATCATCATCATCATCATCATCATCATCATCATCATCAGCATCATCATCATCATCATCATCATCATCATCATCGCGGCGGCGGGACCTCCTGGAGTCCGATGGGAGGCCCGCCGCCTCGGCGCGCCGCGCGGCGAGCGCAGCCGCGCCCGCGCCTGGCGCGGCGCCGCGCGCGCCCGCCCGCGCGCCGGGCCCGCTCCTCCTCTCTCGGCCTCGCCGTTCCTCCTCGGCGCGCCTCCTCGACGCCCCTTCCCGTCCTCGTGCTAGTGCTGTCCTCGTGCTAGCGCTGTCCTCATGCTAGTGTTGTCCTCGTGCCAGTGCTGTCCTCGTGCGACCTCCTGCAGCAGTGCTGTCCTCGTGCTACTGCTGTCGTCGTGCTAGGCCGCCGGTTCCAGGCCCAGGGGTGTGAGCCACCAGACCCCTGCGTTAGGCGCGCTGGCTGGCCTGGCGACCACCTCAGGCAGCGCTGATGAGCGTGCGCGCCACCTCTCGGACCACGCAGGTGGCGATGGACTGGTGGAGAGTGCTGAGAATCTCCTGTCGCCCAGGGCCGTCCGGCACTTGCTGCGCGAGCCACTTCCGGGTGGACTGGCCCATGGCTCCCGGGACTTCGAAGCCGCCGAGGGGCTGGAAACCAGCGACTCCGTTGTATTTGCGGCGATTGGCCCGTTCGGCCAGTCTGGCAGCAGTGACTTGGGTGTGGGCCCCTCCGGCCTGCAGGCTCTGCTGCGAGGCGGGATGCACGATCGTCAGGTCAAGATAAGCCCACTGGCCGTCACTGTCGGTGCACCTGAGGTCCGCGCGAAGACCCAGATTGCCCGGCCCGGTGGGTGGGCGAATCCACGGTTCGACTGCGATGTCGCAAATGCCGGTTTCACGTAGGGCTCGCGCGATGGTGTCGCGCAGGTCGTTGTGCCTCTTAACCATGAAGTCGCCATAGGAGCAGCAGAGCGCGTGGCGTCCGTTTGTGTCGACGGTGCCGGCGCAGTGGGTTCCGTCCTCTTTTTAGAAGGAACAGGGGCCGTCAACTGCGCGTACAAGACCACCGAGTCTGTGTCTCACGGCCGTCCTGAAGTGGGCGTCAGCGAGGCGGTGGTCGGGCCGCGTGGGCGGCCCGAGCCACGCGCCTGCTCCCTAGCCTGTCGTGCTAAGAGCCTAGGCCCGTTGCTGCGGTTCCGTCTGGGTGCGTCGTAGCCACTGCGTCCACTCTGCGTGCCGCCTGTGCCTGGTAAAGCGCCGCTGGGTGGTGTCGGGCGGCTCCGTGTCGGGCGCCTGCTGCGCTGCCTCTTTCTGCGTCAGCGCGCTGACAGTTCTCTGGAGGCGGTGGAGCGCTGGTCTCAAGCCCGGACAATAGTGGAGAAGGCCATCTCTGTCGCGGAGGCCCAGTCGATGGAGAACTGGCTTCTCGCAGAGTGCCCACGAGGCCGCCTAAGCGTCCAGCCGCACTGCGCTCACTCTCTGGAATCCCAAGCCGCCTAAAGCGACAGGGTGCCAGTATTTCTCTTCTGCTCCGCTGTGAGGTCGTGCGTTTGCACTAGCTCCTCCAGTGTGCTGAGTAGGTCGGCGTCGAGCTGGGTCGCCGTTTGGGCGGGAACCCCGGTGGTACGCATGTGCCACGTCATGTCTCCTGCAGTGAGGGTGTGTAGTAGCACCAAAGACGTCTGAACGTCTAGGCCGGCTTTGAGTCTGGCCATGGCAGTCGTCTTCTTGGTTCGTTGGAGTTGTAGTCGCGGCGAGGCGGGTGAGTGCAGGCTGCCCTCCTCGGCGTGCTGGTCGGCGGTTACCGGCGTCGGTGACAGGCCGGAGGAGTCGTCGGCGCGTTGTCGTAAGATCGTGGGCTACTCTATTCGCGGAACGGGTAGGCCTGCTGGTATCGCGGCAGGATTCCTCGCCCACACCTCACACTTGTCGACGCGTGTCTGGAGGCCGGCTTGGCGCAGTGCGTTGGTGCAGGCTGCGCATATGGTGGGCAGGTCTTTAGGTTTCGCAAAGATGGCGAGGTCGTCGATGTAGCCGACAAGCTCGTGCTGTATACCTGCTGCGTCGAGTTGGTGTTTGGCCCTCTCGAGGGCTCGGTCGAGTCCGAGGCAGAAAAGCGCGGTGGCCATGCCGCACCCCTGGAAGATACCCGTCGTTTGGTTCCAGATGTGTCTTCTGCCCCAGTGTCGCGGTAGACTACCTGCCCGGCGTCTGGTAGGAAGCCTCTTGCCCATCGGCGGAGTTTTGAGCAGTGAGCATCGGTATTTTCGTGCATGTACACCCTGCTCAGATTCTGAAAGGCGTCTGCAGCGCCCAGAGAGAGCACAGCGTAGTCCGGGCGGACGACGTGGAGGGCAGGGGACACGTGCTTGTGGACCAGTTCCGCACCAGCCGTGTGCTTGTACCCGAACTGATTGCCGCGGAGCCCCTCGGCTACCTCGCCCGCCGCCATTTTGTTGACCGCCTTGGACGCGAGACGGCGGAGCGGCCTGGCGAGGTTGATCGGGCGGGTTCGGGTGGGGCTCTTGGCGAGCGGGAGGAGGCGGGCGGCCGTCGCCAGTTCCTGCATGTCCTGCGGGAGGGTGCCGCGGGCTAGCGTTGCGGCCATTGTGGCCAGAGCACACAAAGCGGACAGCTCAGTTTGGACGAGTTGGAAGTGCTCGTACCGCCACCCGTCGGGCCCAGCTGCGCTTCGTTTTGGTGCAGCCCGCAAGGCTTTGGCGAAGTGTAGCTCGAACTGCTGCTCCTCGTCGTCCTGTTCGTCGTAGGCGGCTGGTGGCTGTGGCTGATGGTGTGGGAAGAGCTGCGGTGCGGCTTGAAGGGTCAACTCGTCTCCAGCAATGTCGAGTGCTTCGCGGAGGACTCTCGTAGCTTTGCCCACGGCGCGTGCCTCCACGAGTTTGCGTGCCGTCATAACGTCGTTCTCTGCGGTAGTCTTCCGCCTGGCGCGCAAAGGGGGCGGGGCGGAGTGAAGGACGGCGCCCCAAAGCTGTGCTTCGCGGTGCCCCCTGATCTCCGAGGCCCGGCGGAACAGCGTAGTGGTGAGCTGGGCGTCGCCTCTCTTGCCGCCTCGGAGGTTGGCGTGCCCGAAGAGCAGCTTAGCGAATATGAACCAACGCTTGGCCGCCTTGGTGATGGACTCCGGGGTGCCGTGGTGGATCTCGTGGGGGAAAGCCTTCGTGTGCTCCGTTATGATGGCGCCCACCACCCCGCGAGCGTGCGGCGGTGTGTGGGCGGCCGTGGGCATTGGTTGTTGGACACTTCTGGCGTGATGGTGTCCGCCCATTCGGCGTTGGTGTCGCTGCTGGCGCGCCTGGCCGTGTCGAGTTGGAGTTGCGCGTCGGCTGGCGCAGGCGGCGCCGGCGCGGTGACGACGGCAGCCCATTTGTTTTCAATTTCTCTCTTGAGTACAAAAGGTAGGTCGTCGGTCAGTTCCAGGGCAGCGTTGCTGGTCTGGGCGCAGACAAGAGTGCACTCCAAGCAGGCGACGGGGCTCTGCGGCGCAATGCTGGTGCGACAGCGGATTACCTGCGGCGGTAGAATGGAAGTACACATCGCGCACGTAGCTGCTCTGCCCGTCCAGGGGAGCGCGGCGTACCACGTCGCGGCGTCCTCTCGTGGCCGTCGCCGCGACCGTTGCCCGGCAGCGTCGTCTGGTAGGGCGCCAGGCCCGGCGGCAGCTGCAGTGCCAGAGCGGGAGGCTTCGCCAGTTCGTTGCGCCCGAATCCGCCCGTGTCTTGCCTCGAAGGGCCCGGCGTCGCCGCGGCCGCGCCAGGGCCTTCCCCGGGGTACCCCAGCGTGCAGTCGAAGCCCAGCTCGCTCCACGTCGCGGCCATTGCGGCCAGCGCCATCCCGTAGCCGGGGTCAGGGTCCAAAAAACATACGGGATTTGCCACATTTCTGAATTCGGTGGCACCCTTTGCGCAGATCGGCGGGGTCAGGGTCCAAAAACACATTGGATTTGTCACACTCCTGGAATCCAGGTGCACATATTACGCAGATCGGCGGGGTCAGGGTCCAAAAAGACATTGGATTTGCTACATTTCTGAAATGTGCTGGCACCCCTCACGCAGATCGGCGGGGTCAGGGTCCAAAAACATACGAGATGTTCCACGTTTCTGGAATTCGGTGGCACCCCTCACACAGATCGGCGGGGTCAGGGTGCAAAAACACATAGGATTTGCCACATTTTTGTAATTCGGTGGCACCCTTCAAGCAGATCGGTGGGGTCAGGGTGCAAAAACACAAGGGACTTGCCACATTTCTGAAGTGGCACCCCTCACGCAGATCGGCGGGGTCAGGGTGCAAAAACACATAGGATTTGCCACATTTTTGCAATTCGGTGGCACCCCTCGACAGATCGGCGGAGTCAGGGTCCAAAAACACACGGGATTTGCCACATTTTTCAAATTCGGCGGCACCCCTCACGCAGA
>CAUYUJ010011880.1:246604-286604 GCA_963575745.1 Prorocentrum cordatum
TGGGCCGATGTCTGCATTCTGGTAGCCTTCGGGCACGGCGGGGACGTTGGTCAAGGAGTGTACCCAGGAAGCTTCGGATCCTGGAGGGTTCCTGATCTCAGGAGGGCGGCGGCGATATCCATGGCCACTCCAAGATTGGAGTTCCACAGGCTTCCAGACCCAAAATCCCTTATTCAAGGGTTCCTTATCGATTGTCCTCACCGTCTTATGCTTGTGCTGCTGCCAAGTTTTTGAGATAAGCCCCACTTTGGGTTCAGGAGGAGCCCCGGTTCCTCGGGCCGACCCTCAGATCCAGGTCGGAGAACTGACCCGTCGCCGAGTCCCGCAGTGACCTGAATCATATTTAAAAAACGTCGCTCTCTCTCTCTTTCTCTCTCTCTCTCTCCCAATCATCAGGAGGAAAAGGAATACATACGCACCTCATCGTGGATCCCAAAGAAAATAGGGAAAAGAGAGGAAGCGGAGGGGAAGACGAAGCTCTCGAAAAGATGGACAAAGATGGGGGCCCTGGGATTCGTGTCTATGCTCTGTGTATGTCCCCACGCTCCTTCCCAACGAGGCATTGCCAAGAGAGGCTCTTGCCTGCTGGTGGAGGCCGGGCGGGAGGCCAGGCGGGTGCCCGGCCTGGCCAGCCTTCTTTTTTGGGGGGGGGCGCGTGTGCGCTTCGTTACTGCGCTTGAGAGGGGTGTGCCCGGCTAGCCTTAAGTCGGGCGTGTCCGTCTACAGGAGGAATAGTCAAACAATAGTCTGGGAACGGTTTTTTCCCAAGTTTTTGAATATGTTTCGAATTTGTTTTAACCATTTTCTTTTTCGCCCAAAATCCGCCTGTAAAGGGACATGCCCGACCTAAGGCTAGCCGCGCCAGCTCACTCTGGGAGTGGCCCGTCCCCCCTGAGCGGCCCTCGCTTTTTCCCGCTGCCCCGCACCGGCCCAATTTGTCCGTCCTCCCCCTCTCCTTGCATGCTGGCCAGTTCGCTACAACGGTGCCTTCGTTCAGTTAGCTTCTTCCACCAGCGCAGACGACCCCTGCCCAGCCGCCGACGAAAAAAGTTGAGAAGGGTCCTCCCCGCTTGTCTGGTGTTGTTTATCTACGTTTGCGTTCCAACCTTTTCTGGTATTGCTGCCTTACTGCTTTTGGTCGAGGGGCGGCCCCTGGGTTGCATGATCTTGCTCCCGTACTGCGCACAGCAATGCGAAGCAACGCCAGGCAACGCCAAGCAATGCCAAGCAACGCCAGCCAGTCAGCACATTAGCAACGAGTGCCTAGTAACGCAGAGCAAAGCCAAGCAACGCTGAGCAATGCCAAGCAGTGAAAGCCAATACCAGGCAATGCACCTTCGGACACGCTTCCCTGATTGGGATCACGTCGGTCTCATCCGCGCTCCTCATGGCAGCATGACGGCTGCAGTCGCCCTTTTGGGTCGCCCACGAAGGCCCAAAGCGTGGGGAGCCTGCCGCACGAGCAACACATCGGCACTGGGGGGCAGGGAGCCAGCAGTTCGCACCGGACTGCTCGCTCCGTCCTGCTCTGTCCGGCCTGTAGCGGGGACACCCCGTCTGCGAGCGTGCAAGCGCGCTCGCGTTGCTCCTCGGCTGGGTGTTCCTTCTTTCGCGTGCCGATCTCAACGCAGTTCGGCCGGCATAGTCAAGGCAGGATGCAGCACTTGATGTGCTCGCTACCCGTGCAGATTTGGTCACCACCGTAGTGCCGCATCACTGCTGGCGGGGTGAGAAGCGCGCGTGCCATCTCTTCATTTCTCCGCCTCGGAGGTGTACAGGTCCACCCCGATGATGCGGAGGGAATGTGAAGGAGCGGGCCCTCCTCCTCCTCCTCCTGCTCCTCCTCCTCCTCATTATCCTCCTCCTCCTCCTCCTCCTCCTCCTCCTCCTCCTCCTCCTCCTCCTCCTCCTTTTCCTTCTCCTCCTCCTCCTCCTCCTCCTCCTCCTCCTCATCATCCTCATCCTCCTCCTCATCATCCTCCTCCTCCTCGTCCTCCGTCTCCTTTTTTTGTTCGGCAGCCGCGATCGCAGCATCGCAGCGGGATCGACGAGGAGCCGCCGACGCGCGCGCCTGGAGGAGGGAGCACGGGCGGGGAAGCGGCCTAGATGGGGCATACCCCCGAGACAGCCTCACCAGCCCGTGGAGCAACGCGCAGGGCCAGATGGTGCGTTCCGTAAAAGGCCTCGCCTTCGAGGTTCGAAGGACTGGTCATTTCTTCCTCGGCGGAAGGCGGCGAAAGGGCGACGGAAGGTCGGCGGAAGTAAAACGAGGCCGCTTCCGCCGGCGGAAGCCGACTGAAGCTCGGCGGAAGGCGGCGGAAGTGAAAAATGCGCCCCCAAGAGATGAAAACGTTTCTAGGTTCAGGGTGTCCGAAGGCCGCCAGATGGCGCTAGGAGGTCTCAACGCGCATGCATGCATTCAGCCTTTTCCTCTTCCGCCTCGTGGGACGACGTTCTGCATACTGTGGACCTGCCGCCAGCCTCCCAGGATTTCCAGGAGTTCCAGGGTCTTCGCGGAACCCACGGGATTTCGCTTCCTGCGGTGAGGGCGCATGGAGAGGAAGCGAGAGAGCAAGAGAAGAAGGAGCAGCAGCAGGAGGCGAAGGAGCAGCGTGCCCCTCCAGCTCCAACCTCTTCTGGAGGTGAGCAAGGTGAGCGTCGAGATGGATCTGACGCACCTCCGCAGCGGCTTCAAGCGGGGCTCTCGCCAGGAAGCCATCGAGGCTCGGACTTTATTTGGGGGGCACTGTCGTTTGTCAGTTTTGTCACGGGGGGGGCACAGGGCTTCGGACGCTCTTCGGAATCGAACAGGCAGTGCAAAAAAAAAAACGACACATATTGTCGAATACTTTCGAAGCGTGGTATTTGGACCGAGGTTTGATGATTTTTGCGCCGCGAGATTTCGTTTACTACGAGAAGCAATTCATTCCAAACGGTCGACCTGCGATCTGTGACCCTTTTTCGCCGTCCTGGCCCATGGAGCCGTCGACCAAAAAAACTCGACATAGCCCCAACCCTGAAGCGGGGCACGAAGGGGCCCACCTTGTGTTTGCAGTGTGTGATGTCCCCCTTCGCCCTGTTCGATCGAGCATTGGCAAACGACCCGTGGGCCCAGTAAGGAGGGGGTGGGGGGTGCCGAGGGGCGCCGTTGAGGCCGAGAGTGCACCCGCGCGTGTCCGGCAACGCTGGGAACCCAAAGCATGGAAGCCCAGGATGCAAGGGGTGCGTGCTACAGTCGACCCGCATAGGAAGGACGAACGACTTGCCAAGGTTACTATTGCATCCTTCCTCTTCGGCTCATCCTTGGCCACTTTCGCTGTCCGCGCCCCGCTCGCAGAGTGTCGGCATGCCCTTCCGAGTCCTTTGCATCTTTGCCACGCGTCCTTATTGTACGGGTCGACTGCGTTGAAACCCAGGACGCAGGAGTGCGTGTTAGTAGCGATGGGAGCCCAAACTCCCAGAGTCCTCACGGGAGCCGTGGAGTGCGAGCGTGCGGTTCCCAGAGCCGGTCCGGGCCAGTCGACCGCTGACGACCGACGACTTCGGGGGGATGCCCCGAGTGCGCCAGTCACGACGCAAACCAAACGGGAAAGATAGGGACGACGAGGGTGAAACATTAGGAACGCGCGAAGATCCGGGAAGAACCCGCAGGGCGACCATGATTCCGTACTATTTGCGAGCCGCTTTCGCGAAGAAGAAATTCTTAAAATTCCCAGTGGTAGGCGATTTGCATCGGACCGTGGCCGTCACAAATGTACATTGCGTCTTTCTTGGGGGGCGCGCATCGGATGGTGTTTGTTGGGAGGGACTACACCGAGTAGTTGCTTCGAGGCGGCTCTCAAGAATTATTGGTGCCAGTTGGATTGTTTGGGGAGCAGAAGGAGATTCGTACTATCGTTTTTCGGCGAGTGTTTGATTGATCTAGACTACACCGTGTATCACTGTATGCTGTCTATCGCGCGAAGAGTGCTTCTCAGAGACACTTTGAGATACCACACTCCGACACCCGTCTGGCGGCATTGCGATGCCATGACCTGGTTGATTGTGCTCATGTTGTCCAGGTGCACTTGATGCAAGCCGTAAGAATCGCAGGGTCTGCAGACTAACATCTACTAGTTGGGGGCAGTTGCCCGAGACAACTGAGACACGTTCGCGCCACACAAACGCGCACCCGAAGTGGATTTGCACGGGGGCACATGGAGAGCTGCGAAACAGGACCCTGACATTTGTTCTGCGCGGCTTTGTTCGCCCATGCGTCGCATGTTCCGAGTGCTCATGCCTTCTCTGACACCAGGGCACAGAAGGGCTGGAGATATGGTTGCAGGGGATTACAGGGGCGTCCGCAAATTTGTTGGAAGGCCGCAGCAAACGCACAGATGGGTTGTCCGCGGACGGTGCCGTGGTTGCTCCGTCTGCAGCGCCTTGCTGCAGGATGGAATAGGTGTGGTGGGCATGTGGGTAAAGCTTCTGTCGGGGGCAAGCAACGTTAGGGGGGGGATAGGGTCAGGGGGGGATGCAGCGACCCCCAAGCGCCCAGCCTCGAGGGGGGCGTATCTCCAGCCTCTGGCCGCACTCCTCCCGAGGTGGACCTTGCGGACGGAGGCAGCAGACGCGGCTCGGGGTGAGCCGTGCCCGCCGCCGCAGCTTGGCCTGGTGCGGGCAGCGGGGCCCGGACAGCTGAAGGATGCGCATCTTCCGGCCACCCAGGGTGCTCGGGCGGGGCCAGGACCCGGACTCATCGCTCGAGAGCGTCCCTTGAGGGGCGATACATGGGGGGCAGCGAGGGCTGCCGAAGAAGGGCCCTGCAGGGTCCCCAATGGGGGCCCCTGCGGGCCCAGAAGGGGGCCTTTGGGGCCCGAGAATGGCACCGTTCTTCCCCCCCATGTAACTGTCGCCCCCCCGTACTTCGCGCCCAAGGCGGGCCCAGGACCCCGATTCATCGCTCCAGAGCGTCCCGTGACGCTCTCAGGGCGTTCAGGGACGCTCTAGATCGACTACACGCAAGAGTAGCCCTTCGCCAGAGCGACCTGTGCTGCTTGCCTACTTGGATCTCCTGTATCGCCGAACGAGACGTCATAATAGCGTCTTGCTCGCTGGTGTTTGGGCCCCCCGCGGCCCCCCAGAAGCCGCGCACCAGAGGTCACGCTTACCCGGTATATTTCCTGCGTGTAGCCGACGGAAGACGCCGCGGCGGCCGATTGCCGTGCCTTCGAGATCCCCAGGTTTTGCCCCAGTCCCGTTTGGTCACGGTTCTGGCTTCGTCTTAGGTGTTGCTGCTCGCTCGGGGCCTGGCTCCCTCGGGGCCCCGGGAGGCCACCAGGAGGCGAAAAGCAACAGCCTTACAAGTGGTTGTTGAAAGAGTTTGGTGTTCTCACCTGCTCGGGTTTTCGACCGCCCAAGACGGCTCAAGAGGCCGCCCACTTTTTGAGCGCCCGTGGCATTCACACTCAAACGTCGTGCAGGCAGGCGCGGGGCTGTCTGTCCTCATCCAGGGTCGGCTTCCAGGACCCTAGGAGCCTGGCCCAGGACGCCCGAAGAGCCGCGGAATTTGGCGAGGCCCTCGGGGAGATTGTTTCTGTATCCTCTGGCAAACCCCCATCCCCCACCCCCACCCTTGGGTAATGGTAACAATCGTACGTGGAGGGCTGAACCCCCCCCACGCTGCCCCTACATGGCCCACCCAATCCAAGCATTATTGTTACCCGGGGCCCTGACCCCCATTGCCCCCCCCGTCCGGTAACGACCGCTACCGGAAATCATAAAAAGAAACTATCGAGGCCGTCGCCGTCTCACATGTGCCGTCGCGTGTGCCTCGTGTTGTCACCCCCCTAAGATCTGGGCGTCGCAATTTTCGTCGCAACGGGCGTTTTGGCCCCGTCTCGGGCCCTGAGACCCTCACAGATCGATCTGGCTCGGACAACGGGACAGAAAGAACGACTTCTTCGGGCACGGGCTCATTCTGCAGCGCCGGTCGATCACGTCCAGCGTGACAGTTGACGGGGTTCGGCGGGGCGGTGAACGGGGGGGTGCTGCGATACTTGCCGCGCGCAGCTGTTTTCGGCCCCTCAGCACAGTAGTTTCCCCAGCACGCGGGCGCGACTGGTGAGCTCGTCAAACGGGCTACACGTCGCTGGTTCCCTTTTTTTCTGAGCCCCCTTCCGTCGTCTCCATCGACTCCGGAGCAGTTCCGTCTCGGCTCAAAACACGGTCTGGCGACAGACGGTCCGTGTCTTCGGGAACTGCGGGCCATTGGACCATCAGTTACCAGAAGGTTTGGGGCCCCATGCCTCGATGTTCGTCTCCCCCCTCCTAGCTTCATCCTTTTCCCGCCCCCTCCTCGCCCCGCTCGCCGTCGAGACCCAGAGCACGAGAGTCTGGAGAGCGGTCCAGGGCCTAGGCTGTGCCTGGCCAGCCTACGGTGGTGCGCAACTGGCTGTCGGCTTTCAATATTGGGGGGCGGCCCCGCTCTCCCATCGAGCTTCCGAGGCACCTCTGTCGAAATGTGAGCCCCCATTGGCCAAAGCTAGGAGAACATGCTAGTGAGATGCCAGGATGCGAACTCCATAGTCCAGAAGGGGGGCCACTCTCTCAGGCCCCTCCCATTAGCCGCGTCTCGACGAGAGTAGTACTGTGAGGGCCACGCCATGTTTCGGAACTGCTCCGTGGTTCTCGATTGCTTGCCAAAAGTGGGTTCCCCGCACAGGGTCTCTGTCAAGCATTCAAAATGGATATGGTGGTGAACATGGCTGCAAAGGTTCAGCATGCCCGGCGACGTAAGGCGACGTAAGTCGCATCTTTCGATGTCTGTCCCAGCCCGCACGCCCAGAAGTTATTCATTCTGCAACGCTGTCGTGAAATGATACGCGCTGCTGTCGTGAATTGTACGCACGCCAATTCGATGTATTTCCGTGTCCCCGATGGCAGATTCATGCGCGAGGCGTGTTGGCGCGTGAAAAGGCAGAAAGGAATAAGTGGTCAATCTTTCGTGGTGGCATCTAGCATGTGTACGTTATTTGCTCATGCATGTTTGATTGATTATTTCGGATGGCAACAGGACGAAGGAATGACATGAGCCCAGGTGGTGAAAGGGTCGGAAGGTGTAGAGGTGATTGGCAATAAAAGTTCGGGATGGGTTACATTGAGTGCTCTATGTGCATGAGTCCGTTGGCATACATGTTCCCTGATGTTCCTTCTCATGGAGGTTTCGAGTGTCAGTTGAGTTGCGGTCAACTCCGTAGGATTGTCATCTCATCCTCTGGTGCAGCGCTGTCGGTTGGAACCGAGTTCAATGCTGCCAACTGCCCAGCGTTTCTTGACAGTCTTGTGCGCCCAAGAATGCTCCGTCTCAGCTTACCACTCGCAGACCTTATGTCTGAAGGCAGTACCCAGAGGCCTTGTGTAAGAGTTTGATACGTGGTTGGCCTCCGCAGCCCTCGATGGTGCATGCTGCTGTTTGCCGTTGTCTTGCTGGGCGACGCGGCCAGGAATTCCCGGCGCGCAGATGGAGGTGGCGCGAGGGTGTGGCCTTCAGGAATTCCAGAGGGGAAAGCGCAGACACCAGAATCGACGTTCCCCCAGAAGATCTGGAAAACGTGGGAACTGGAGGGGAAGACGAAGCCCCATAAGATGTGGAAAAAGATGGGGGGTCCTGGGATCTGTGTCTGCCTCCATGCGCCCGCTTTGATACGCAGCACGTACCGTGCTCAAATCGTGCGTGTCAATACGTTGCGCGTTGGTTCAACGTATTGGCCCACGTTTTGGCGAACGTATCGCGGTGAGGCTGAGTGTGAGTGGTTCGGACATGGAGTGAGTCTGAGTATGAGTGAGTACTAGTATGAATGGGTCCGAGAGTGAACAGGTCAGAGTATGAATGAGTTTGAGTATGAGTGGATTTGAGTCTTAGGGTGAGTGAGTCGGAGTATGAAGAAGTCTGGAGATGATTAGGTCTAGAAGTGAGTGCGGCCGAGTGTGAGTGAGTCTGGTGACTGATCATCGGTGGGTGGGCGTGAACGAGTCTCAATACGATTGGGACTTGATATGACTGATCCAAGTACGAGCGACTCAGTGGCTTCTGCCTCAATAGCGTATTGTTTCTGTTATTCCTAGTCCTCCTCCTGCTTCTCACACCCCTCCCCCGTGCTGCCCGCGCGCGTCTCAATTTGCACGCACACGCACACACAAACACACACGCGATACACATATATATATATATAGAGAGAGAGAGAGAATGGTGCGACTAGGCCCCGCGGCCAGAGACCGAGGTTGGTGCCATTGCTGTTCTGCCAGGAGTGCTCCGGCATGCCACTTCTGAACCCCCTTGGGTTGGGCAAGGTTTGTCTTGATTCACCGCAGGGGGCCTTTCATGCTGCACCCCCTCCCCCCCCAGAAAAGCCCTCGGCTGGCAACACTCGCCCTCCCTTGCTCGTCCCTCCCCTTCTCGCCCTCCTCCCCGCTCTCCCTCCTCTTGCCCTACTCCTCGCGCTCCCCTCCTCGCCCTTCCCCTCGTCCTCCCTCCCCCTCGTCCTTCCCCCCCCTCGGTCTCCTCCTCGCTCTCCCCTCCTCGGCAATCAGAACAAGGTGGCCGAACGGTCCTTCGTTGTCCCTGGGCGCGCGGCTAAAGTGAGGGCGAGGTGCGGATTGTTCCCGCGCTGTTGAGCTCTCGATCCTACCGAAGAATTGTTGTTGATCCCCCCCCCCTCCGGTGCACCTGGTGCTTCTCCATTGAAGTGCCCCCCCCCCCCTGGGCTCGCACGCTGTGTTATCTATGATTGAAGATCTTGAGCGTCGGATAGGGGGCGCTGGTCACCGAATTGCAACAACAACAACAACAACAACAACAATAATAACAATAACGGCTCCCGTCTGATGCTTCCTCGCAGTGTGCAGTATTCCGATAATCGCGCTCTCGCGCGAGCCGTCCTCTCAAGCAGTCCGGGCATCACGCTCTCGCGCAGTACGTCCCCACATGTTATTGAGACGCCGCGCCTTCGACACTACAGAATCACGCTCTGGGCTGGATTCCCCGACGATTTACTTGGGAATCGCGCTATCGCCCGAGACTTACTGACGCCTCAGCGACCCGCCCGCTTGACCCGGGCGTCTGGGCCCGCCCGCCCGACCCGCCCTTTAGTGTCCGCCCGCCCGACCCGCCCGTCTGGTTCTGCCGCTTGCACTCCTGCTCCTAGCCCCCTCCTGCAGATCTCTCTCGTGCTCCATCCTTATCCCTCCCTCTTGTATCTTCTCTCCTCCCTCCCTTCCCCTGGTTTAGGGGCTGCGCCAACTACACGTGTCAGGTAAGGAAGATGTACACACAAGGGAGGTACGGTCGAAGACAGAGAGGGCGGGTATCGAGGGTTGGGATACGCGAGCATATGAAAGCGAACAGTATCAAGATGATTGTTGTTGTTGTCGTCGTCCTCGCCCGCGACCTCCCTGCGACACACCCCGCGACCGACCCCGCGCCCGCACCCTCACTCTCATCTGCAACCGCGGGGTGCTACGCAATGTTGTTGGCGGGCAGCGCAATGAATCGGCTCAGCCCAAGATGCGCCGCTGTCCTGCAGCGCAGGTGCCCCAAGCGTGGCCACGCGGAGGTGACAGTCGCACACGGGCCAAGTTCGGCACAGGTCTACTGCCCAGGCCCCGAGCCCCTCCCACGGTAACCGGCGGGTCTCGTCGCTCATTGGCCCCCCCGGCCAGAAGCCAGCGGAGAAGTAGGGAGAAGCTCTTTTCGTTCCGTTGGGGGCCCAACCACGCGGCCTGGATTGGCCGTGGGGCTGGGCCCAGGTAGCCCGACCGCTCTCGGCTCCCCGAGCCTGGGATGTCAGCTCGCGCGCCGCGGGCGCGGCGCAGGACGGTTGCAGCCCGCCTCCGCCTCGGCCTCAGCCTCACCTGGCCAGTGGGAGCGGGCCAGGTGCCACCGAGGCCGAGGGCTAGCGGGAGGGCCGTCCCGCCTCCTCGCCCCCCGCTCGGAGGCCGCCCCGCCGCGCTCAAGGCGCCGCCTCGGCGCGCGGCGCGCCGCGGAGCGAGCCCCTGTGCCCCTCGCCCTGCGGCACCGGATGCGCGCCCGACGCTCGGTGCGCCGCGGCGGCGCCGCCCTCGTCGCGCTGGCGCCGGCCGCGGCCGCGCGGCTCTCGGCGGCGGCGCTGGTCCCTCGATGCCGCATGCGCCCTTCTCCGCTCGCCGCCCCTTGCCCCACCTCCTCACTCGCCCCCTCGGTTCCTTTCCCTGTTCCCTGCCCCTTCTTCCCCGTCCCCCTCCTCCTCCTCCTCCTCCTCCTCCTCCTCCCTCTCCTCCTCCTCCTCCTTCTCCTCCTCATCCTCTTGGCCCCACCCCCATCCTCCTCCTCCCTCCACCTCTTCGCCTTCCTGGACCCTACGGTGGTGTATAGAGACCCTCGTGGCCGAGGCCAGGAGGGCGCATGCACCATGTTAGCGCTCAGGATGGCCATGCTCACGTACGGTGGTGGTGTATGGATACCTTCTGCAATTTGATATGCGTGTTGTCTACATCTGCACACCGCAAGACATGAGTATGCATACTCTGGGATGTACATCTGCGAGTACATGGATGTAAAGGGTGTTGTGTACAGGAATAGATGTCAATGTATAGCATATACGTGCACGTAAACATCAACATACCTAATACATACACACATACATTTGCGTATGCACATACAACTACATGGGCATATGCATGTATGTGTACATAAACATAACCATAAACATATACCGACACAGTTATAAACATGTTTCCATCTGTCCGTATCTATGTATACAAATATGGGTGTCTGTATCTGTATACGTATACATATGTGTATAGCTGCATGTGCGTGCACACGTACGTTTACATATGCGTGTACATGACGTGTACAATTTTATCATATTCATACGCGTATTCCTCTTCCTATATTTTTACAAGCCTGGGCGGGGGGAAAACCCGCCCCCCCTCCCCCCCCAAAAAAACGGACTCCCGGGATCTGGGGCTTTGGGACCCTTCGGACGGACCTCGAAGCGGCCCCCCGGGCCTCACAGGGCGTTTTGCCAAGCCTTCGCAGCACACCTAGGGCGATCAGGGGGGTCATCGGAGACGTCCTGGAGAACCCTAAGACAGCACAAGAGCGCTCCAGGAAGCCGTCATACCCCGAAAGATCGCTCCAAAACGTACCAAGAGGCCTCCAAGAGCACCCCCAAGAAGGCCCCAAGAGGGAAAAATCATTGATTTAATGTAGGTTTTTGGTGAATTTGGGGTTCTCCTCTTTTCGGCTTCCCGACGCTCCAAGACAGCGGTTTTCTGGGCGTCCGAAGTCGCCTGGGAGGCTGCAAAATCGCCCCACAGCCATCCGAAAGGGCTTCCAGGCAGTCCAAGAGAGCCCCAAAACGGCACACCAGGGGTCCAAAATGGCCCTAAGAGAGCCCCATGGTGGCCCAAGATGGCCCCAAGACGCCCTCCGAAGCATTCCAAATCGTGACCGGGGCGTTCAGGGAGACCGCGGTTAGAGGCAGGTTGGCCTTAGGAAGCGCCAGAGGCCCCCAGAACACGCCCAGGAGGCCTCCAGAAGGCTGTAAGAAAGCTTGATAACTTTGGTGAGGCTCCCAGAGGCTCTCCAAGGAGGAGCCTCCGCAAAAAGAGCTGAGGAGGATGGGGAGAATGCCCAGGGTATGGCGAGAATGAGGAAAAATAAGCATGGATGAAGGATAACGAACAACATTATTATAACGGCGATGCCAGAAAAGGCAGCAAGGAGTTATCGTTAAAGTGTCCGCCTGACCTTCCTGCTTTTTCCGCCTGCATAGCAATCTTCAAGGACCAAGGTGCATGGCGCGAAGCGCCACTGCAGTCTTGTATGTAATATATATATATATATATATATATATACACGAAAACTTGTATATCCGCATATGCATCAACAACTACCGACACATATATATATATATATATATATATATACACACACACGTATACTTATACACGTTGGCATCCACACGTGTATACACTTCCTGCACCTCCTGCATAAATGCATATATGGAAGATCCCGGCCCCTGGGCCCCACGGCGGCCCCCTCCCTTGCATCGGGGGCTCCCAAACGGTGTGGTGACCACACCGTGCGGTGAGTCGGTGTGGATTCGGTGTCACGTCTCGGGCGGCAGGAAACTCCGGGGTCCCAAGACCGTGCGGTGACGGACCGTGCGGTGAGGTTTTGGGAGATTTCGAGGTCACCGCACGGTCCGTCACCGCACCGCTTCAGGACTCCAAATTGTATGACGGTGCCCCCCGCCCTGGGGAGCTCTCCGGACCGCCCTCCGAAGCTCCGAGACGGTTCAAGATCGCTGCCAAAGCGTCCAAGATAGTCTCCGGGCACCAGGGAATCTCCCAAAATGCTCCCAGCCTGCCCCATGAGCGCTCCAAAACGGCCGCACATGGCATCCCGACAGCCCACGAGACGACCCAGGAGCCACAAGAGACTGGGTAGTCGAAGGCCAGACTGTCAGATTGGATTGGGCCCCAAGGGCCAATCTGGCTTGGCCAAACTGGAGGATTGGGGTCATTCGCCAGACTGGATTCGTCTTGGCTCCCTCGTCAGATTGCCCCCGTTTGCCAGATTGGGCCTGCCAGATTGGCGCCAGATTGGCTTCGACTACCCAGAGAGAGCCCCAGGAGGCTCCTCAAGACAGCCTCGCGAGGCCAAAAATCGTCCAATTCCTTAGGGGAAGCGTACATTTTCACGGCATTCACTTTTGCAGCTTTCACAGCGTCGAAGACAGCCCAAGAGACCCCCAAAGTCGCCCCGGACGGCCTGAGAGGGCCCCAAGACGGCCCAACAAGAGGCCCCCAAGACAGCCCAGGAGGGCCCGAAGAGAGCCCCAAGAAAGGCACACGACGGGGAACCCGAGCTGAGATTTCGAGCCCTCCACCCTAAGGTGACCCCCGTAGCCGCCGAGCGGCCCCCAAGAGGCCCCCAGGAGGCCCAAAAAAGAGGCCCCAAGGAGGCCCTAAGAGGCCCCCAAGAGGCCCCCAGGGGCGTCAAAGCTGACACGAAAGAGCCTCCCAGAGACACCCCCGAATGCTGCACGGAGTGTCCAACCTTCCGAATGGCTTTGCGGGGGCGGGCCCCGATTCCCGTGCATCGCTTTCCTTCTCGTCCTCAGCCGTGCGATTAGAGGGATCGGCTGCCCTGGCTGCCTCTCCTCCTCCCCGCCGCGTCCTTATCCCTCGCCTCTCCCCCCCCTGCTTCTCGTTCCCCGGGCATCGCCTCCTTGCTCCGCCCTCTCCTGCTCACTGCCGTCTCTTGGCTGCGGCAGCCGTGCAGCCGCCGCCCGCCACCCGCGCGCCGGGCTCGCCGTGCGCGCGGGTGGCACCGCTGGGGCTGCACCTGTCCAGGCCCCGAGGTCGGAGTGCACCCATGGATTCAGCAGCTTTGAAAGCATTTAGTCAGAGCGATCGATCTGCTACTCTATCTTCGACCTGGCCGTCAGTGGCGCCTGTTGGCGGTCTCTGCGTTCATTCGTACTGTATGGGGGCCCTCTTGGGAGCCTCTTGGGCCGTCCTGGGGCGCTCTTGAGGGCCTCTGGGGCAGTCTTTGAGGAATGGAAGCCCGAGAGAGCGAGAAACTTCCAAATGCTTTACAAGCCTGCAAAGTAATTATGATGTTTGCCTCTTGGGGGTCCTCTTCGAGCCCTCTCGGGGCGTTTGGGGTCCAACTTGAGATCTGAGGCCGCCTTGGGTGTCTTGGGAGCGCTTTTGGGCCGTCTCGGAGCCCCCTGGGCTTGTCTTGGGGGCTTATGGGGGGCGAATTGGGGACCCCCCAAAGCAGCCCCGACCCCGTACCCGCGTGCGCGAAGAAGCAAAGCCTCACCTCTCTCTAAACCTCGAGACTCAGGTCAAAAACTGCTTGATACGACGCAAGCGGCTGCATACAGGGAAGTGGCCTCGGATAGGAGGGGCGATGCATGTGGCATTCTGCGGGTGGAGAGAGAGCGGGATTTTTTTTTAATGAGAATTCCAAAGCCCTACCTGACAGAAAATCCTTGGCATACTTCCACGCCTCAACGTGCAAGGGGGCACGGTGGCAGCTACTTGGCTGGCCATACCGAGTAAGGTCAGTGATGACGGGTTCGTGGTTTCCGCACAGGTTAGGGTCGGTTTTTCCCCAAACAGCTTGCTGACGGGGTGCTGTTGTGATAGAAACGAACTCCGGCCGAGGGAACGCGGAGCAGAGACATCCTCACAACAATTTTATGGTTTTGGCCCCTCACAACTCTCGTTTCTGAGTTGGCCGGGATTGGCCGTTTCGCCTGAGACATCCTCGAAAAGTTGCGTTCCGGGACGCCGCGCGAGAGGTGGTCGCACAGGTTAGGGTTGGTTTTTTTCTGCACTCTGCGTCAACAGCAACCCATGTCGTCGGCTTGCCTCGGCTGGCTCTGTCCTTGCCTGGCCCTTCGCTGCCAAGCTGGGTTTGCATGAGTTGTCCTGGGTTGTGCCTGGCAGCTTCTCCCCTCCGCGGAGGTCTTCCTGCTCGTTAACCCGGAGGGGGCGTTTCCACGGCGACGCCCTGCAGCACCAGGCTGGCGCACACAACCGCAGGACCCAGGGCAGAGGGCGAAGGCAGGGCTGGAGAGAAAGAGCGAGCGACCTAGACCTTGTTACCGCTGCGCATGGACCTCGCATACCTTGGGGCGCACCAGACAAGAACCGTGTTCGATCACAGCTCCTCTCCACATCCCAGCGAAGGAGGAAACGAGGAGAGAGGGTTGGAGAGCAGGCGATCCTCTTGAGTACGATGCGTTCGCGTTGGTAGCATGCTCGGATGAGTGTGCGCAGTCCATGGGTTACGCATAGCGCGAACGAAAGACACAGAGTCAAGACCTTGAAATAAGGCGCAGCTCGGATTAAGAAGGGGCTCGTTGTTCCTTCGGTCTTTGCATGGTTGGTCCTCTAGCGCTCCTTGTGCACCCAGCCACTCTTCGGTGGGGCCAGAAGGGGGCCTTCGTTCGCTACTTAGCGGTCATGATGTTAGTACGGTAGGTGCATGCGGCGTTGCCGCGCCAGCGACGCCTGTGAAGGCGCGTTCAAGGATGAATCCCTGCGACGTGGAAGCACCCATGGGCCACGGTAACGCCACTGGATACGATTAAATTCAACTTTGAACGATCGGGGCCGAGGTCGATTCAAGGTTGAACGATCGACGCGGCGTCACAACCGCCACGCGCACCGACGCCGTGCGAACTTACCGTAGCTTGATCGTGCTGTCGACGACCGGGCAAACCAACGCCTCCTCCACCCCTTTGGCAACGCTTACGTGACCAACCGTTAGGCTAAAGTTTGGGCGAGCCATTGGACGATGTGTTCCCCCAGCCGATGTGAAAACCCTGGCGGGAACACTAGGAGAGGCAGAGGGGGAGGAGAAGGACGCGGAGGAGGAGGAGGAGGAGGAACAGCGGAATTGAAGGAGGACGAGGATGAGGCGGAGGTCTCCTAAGGGCCTGTTGGGGTCTCTTGATGCCTGGAGTCCTCTTGAAGACTTTTTTGGGGCCTCCTGGGGGGCCGTGTGGGCTCCTAGGTACCTCTACGGGGCCTCGGGGGCTTTCTCGGGGCGCTTTTGGGCCGTCTTGGAGCCCATCTGGGGCGCGGAGTGACCGTATTGCAGGTCCCTTGGGCCCTCGTGGGGGCCTTCTTGGGCACGTCTTCGGCCTTCTTGGAGCCCTGGTTGGCCATCTTGGAGGCCTTTGGGGCCATTTCGGGCTCTTGGCGGCTGAGGGCTCAAAAACCATCAAAACCATGTGTATACATATATATATATATAGAGAGAGAGAGAGAGAGAGACAGAGGTAGAGAGAGAGAGAGAGAGAGCACACATACATTTGGCTTCTGCGGGCCCTTCTAGATGACATCCTGGCGCTCTTAGGCTGTATCGGGGGCCGTCTCAGAGCCATCATGGGCCCTCCAGGGGCCATCGGCCATCTCGTCCATCTTCGGACCGCCTTGAAAGCAACATTAGCCATCCCCGTAGAGCCAGCTCGGACGGGAAAGCAGATGGGAGATACCTTTGACGCGACCTTCTTGGTGGCAGGCGGGATTGGCCAAAGCACAGTGTGAATGGGCAACAAGTGTTCAAATTTCTTATACGCTAAGCACTACTGTGGCAAGTGGCAAGCCACAGGGGGCGGTGTATCAAAGGTTTGTACGGCGAATCGTAACCGCCTGTGTGGCCGAGCGTTGGGCGAAAGTGTGACCAAGCTATTGGATGGTGTGTTCCAGCAGCCGTTGTGGAAACCCTCGTTAGGAACACACTTGGGGGGGAAGAGGTAGAGCCGCTTGGGGGCCTCTTTGTGACCATCTTTTGGCCCATTCGACGCCTTCGGAGGCCGTCTTTCGGGCAACTTGGGGCCCGTGTCGGGCCGTCTTGGAGGGAGATTGGGCCCTCTTCGGGCCGTCTTCGGGACTTTTTGGTCCGCCTTGGGATCTCATTGGCAAGTCTGGGGCCAATTTGCCGCGTGGGGACAATATTGGAGGCATGTGGGACCGCCTTGAGCTGTGGGAAGCCCGAAAGGCGAGAACGCGAATATCATGCAACAACATGTGGAAATCAATTGCTTGTTCGGCCTTCCGGTCCAGCCAATATAGAGGCCACATTTGGATCGTTGGGTGTCTATCTTAAGCCGTCCTGCAGACACGTTCGAGCCATATTGGACGTTCGTGGGGCCATTTTGGCCGTCTTTTCAGGCACTTCGGGGACCAGCCCGTTTAGGCCATCTTGGCAGTCTTTGAAGCTAGTTCCTACGTTTGGAAGAGCGTGTTCTACCGCTGCTGGCGGAAAACCGGGGGGGTCACTACCAGTTCGAACCCCCCCCCCGCCCCCCCTTCCGGAAAACCTGGAGGGGTCACTACCGGTTCGAACCCCTCCCCCCCCCCCCAGTCCATCATGAAAAGGGGGGGGGTCACTACCGGTTCGAACCCCCCCCCCCCTCCCCTCGAAATCCGGGGGGGGGCGGACAGTGGTGGGGACGGTGGTGGTGGGGACAGTGGTGCGGGGACAGCGGGACAGTGGGGACAGTGGGACAGCGGTGGGGATGGTAGTGGTGGGGACAGTGATGAGGACAATGGCGGGAACAGTGGGGACAGGGGGACAGTGGTGGGGACGGTGGTGGTGAGGACAATGGTGTGGGGACAGTGGGAATGTGGTGGAAACAGTGGGACAGTGGAGGGTACAGTGGTGGTGGGGACAGTGGTGAAGGCGGTGGCGAGGACGGCGGTGGGACAATGGGACAGAGGTACAGTGGGGACAGTGGCGGGGACAGTGGAGACAGTGGTGGGAACAGTGGGACAGCTCAGTGGGACAGCGGAGGAGTCAGTGGGACAGCGGGGACATGGGGATAGTCGGGCAGTGGTTGGGGCCGTGGAGAAAGTGGGGAGAGTGGAGCCGTGGTGGGAACAGTGGCGGGGACAGTGGGGACAGTGCGACAGTGGTGGGGGCACTGGTGGAGACTGTAGGGACGGTGGTGGAACCAGCGGGGACAGCGGTGGCGAGGACAGCGGTGCTGGGAACAACAGTGGGGGATGTGGTGCGGACGGTGGTAGGGACCGGGAGTCGTTTGCTGGCGGTGAGGGGGGGGGGAGGGGTTCGAACCAGTAGTGACCCCCCTCCGGTTTTCGAGGGGGGGGGGTCCAACCGGTAGTGACCCCCCCCTGTTTTCGAGGGGAAGGGGGGTTGGGGGAGGGGGGGTTTTGCCGGGGGGGGAGGGGGGGGGGGGGGGTCCAGCAGGGGGGGGGGGGGGGGATTTTCGGGGGGGGGGAGGGGAACCCCGGGCTCCGGAGGAAGAGGGGGGGAATTTTCCACAGTAGAGCGGCGGTGGATCACGCTCTCTCCTACGTTTTTGTTCTGGGTGGTCACAGGATTATCCCGAAAAGTGGCACCATTGAGAATTTGTTGAAAGGGTCAGCAAGGCAGAATTAGTGAAAACAATCAGAACGCCCAAAATTCGTTTGCAAACAGAGGCGGGCACTGTGCCTGGGTTGCGGACCAGAGGCCTCTGAGAGGCCTCTTGGAAGGTCTCTTGGGAGGTCTCTTGCGGCATATTGGAGGCCTGTTGGCTGGAGACCCTTCGGAAACTGATCGGAGGCCTCCTGAAGACCTTAGGGGCCTCTGGAGGCCTTGTCGGCACCGCTTGGGGGTTACCTTGGGGCGGGGTGGTCCAAAGGTCCCTTTTGAGCTTCCAGTCTTCCCCAGGGATCCCTTTTGAGCCTACTCGGCCGCCGAGCGGGCTGCCGAACGAGTTCGGTTCCGCAGGTCCCTAGGAACTGAGCCAGTCATAAGCTCATGTTTCCTGCCCCCCCTCCCTTAGGCTCACTGTTCTCCCCTTTGTTCCCAGATGCCCCTCCTACATTCCAGACGCTTCGCGTAACCCCACCAGCCAGTCCGTGTCGCCCGGCCTCCTTTCCGACCTCGCCATGTTGGGTCCTCACGTCAATTCCTCAGGTGCCTGGTTCAGTGGAACCCGCTTCGAGCGCTCCGTGAGTGAGACTCGAACACGTGAGGTGTTCTGTGAGTGAGGCCTGGTTTCCTCCCCCCCCTCCCCGCGTCGCCTCGCCCCCTCCCCCCCTCGTCGTGTTGAGCTGGCGCCGTCTCGGCGACACCTCACATTCTCGACGCTAAGATGCGTCTCCCTGAAGACGACGACTTGTATTGGGGCTGGTCGGGTTACGCTTTGTACCGGCCCATGAATATATTTTGTCGTGTTGAGCTGGCGCCGTCTCGGCGACTCCTCGCATTCTCGACGCTAAGACGCGTCTCCCTGAATTTAGTTCATTTCGTTCTGTGCACGTGCAGCTGCGAGCATTCGCAAATTATCTGGCTCTGTGCCCCAGTCAGCCCGATTGACCCGCCCTCTGGACTCTTCCTTGCGGGCCGCAGATCAAAAAAAGTAACCCCACCAGGCTTGCCATTTTGGCTGCGCCCCAACCCTAGTTGGTTAATCATGCATGTGCGCGCTCCTGGACCTGGTCCCTGGCAGCTGCAGCTCGCACGCCCCCTCTCGCCGGCCCGCCCGCCGAAGCGCCGCTGAGGTCGCGGGCCCGTCGGCTTTAGGCAATTAGGCTCTTGCGCGACCCGCTCGGACTCCAGAAACGATGCCCATAGGAGATGTTTTGATCAGGGATGCGGAGCAGCAGTGGAGGAAAAGGTTGGGTAAGACGTCAGGCCCCAAGAGGGGGAGGATGGAGGAGGAATCGGAGGAGGATGAGTACTGACGGGGGGAGGGGGAGGAGGGGAGAGGGAGGAGAAGAAAGAGGAGGAGGAGGAACAGGCGGATGAGGAAGAGGAGGAGGCGAAGAGCGAGCAGAAAGGCTAGAGGCCTCTTGGATGTTTTCCGGTGTCTCTCCGGATGCCTTATGGGAGTTTCGTGTAGGCCGTTTGGGGCGTCGTGGGAGCCTCTTGGTGGTCCTGGGAGCCTCTTGAAGCGTCTTGGGCGCCTCGGGGAAGCCTCTTGGAGGGTGGACGCACCGATTCACGACTAAGCGTGACTACGGTATAGGAGGATCTAATTGTCCAATGTGATTTCCTTGCATCCAGCAGTCTCTGATGATTGACAGCGGTAGCGTGAGCAGTTTCTGTTCTACGCGTGCAAGGATTTCATATCGAGAGGCCGTGCAAGACTACATGTTGGCGAACATCTTCGCGTTTGTGACGTTCCATTGTGCATTCCACATCCTTGAGGGTGTCACCGCACAATTTAGACGACAACGGTAGCGACGGCCTGGGCGAGGACAACAACATCAGATACAACGCGTTCAGCGGCAGCTGCATGCCCGACGAGATGACGACGTCCAAGCATCAGCTCCAAGACGGACCCCTCAACGTCGACAAGGAGGGCGCGGTCCATTACAATGGCGACCTTGCCTACGGGAAGGAATTCGAGGAAGGAGCGGCTCTTGGCTACCGTGCGACTGAGGAAAATATTCCGAGGGCTTACGCTATCAAGCTCAAGAATGCATTCAATGGAAATGCGTGGAATATCACCCGCAAGAAGTTTGAGATTATGATTCAAACAGTTCTGGAGAGAGCTTGTGAGGACCCGCTGGCTGTAACTCAGTTGGTAGCGGCAACAGTTCGAACAGCATGCGAGAGGATCTCGCCACTACACCAGCAGCAGGCGAGTTGTTCTTCGAGGGCCTCCGACAGCGATCGGACTCAGTTCAGGGCGACATCTCAACGCGAGAGACGGAGCATGAGAGGTTGAAGTCACTTTCGAGACATACGAGTGTGATCGAAGACCGACGAACAGATTTGTTGTTGAAGCTGGCGAATATCAGCATGACCCGAACATAAGGCCATCCAAGGACAGTGCCACAAAGAACACACCTGGGACGACGCGACGGCGGCGATGCTGATTCAGCCACACACGACTGGTCGAGAAGATCATGGACCAGGACGATACATGAAGCCGTCGCAGCAGACTGCGAAGACGAAGAAGATGCTCTCCCGGCACGCACGAGCTGCAAGGTGCGCGGCAAGAAGTGCCACTGGAAGGGCGACCCAGAGTGCGACAGAGCGAGTCCACCAAGCAGCAGCTCGAGCCACATCCAGCGTGGCGGACGCGGTGGGCGTGAAAGCTGCAAAGGACGGCCTGAATGGCTTCTGCGTCGAACTGGCTTTGCGATGGCAACGGTGACCGACCGGGCTGCTATGGGCTGATAACTTCATGGACCTGACAGCCATCCAGCTGGTCAACGATCAGCTGGCCACCATGGACGCGACCATGGAGGAGATAAACCTGACGACGATTGAGATTGCGAGGGACATGGACATCAAGAAGCCCCGGGCAATCGACGCCGAGGGCGACCAGCAGCACCAAGCACACGATGGATGACCCGCGGCACCTGAGGAGCGGAGGGACATCCGACCCCAGACTCAGACAACAGAACGCGGCCATATGGCAAACCAGAACGAGAGAGCGACCTGACGGATTATATAGAGGAGAACACTACAAGGGCAGATCTGCAGAGGGCCGAGGAAAGGGCGGGGCAGATCTCAGATACTTGGATCCGCTGCCTGGGCACGCAGCAAGCCCATTTAGAGACGCCATGGAGTGGCGCGTCCACTGGTCAAGGCACCGAATGGAAAGTCTGGCGCACATCACGATGGAGATGGCCCCCGCTGGGCTACGCAACTCGGCGCATGATCTTCGCCGAGAAGCGCGGGATGCATCGCGAGAACTCCGGGGCATCGTGCGGGGCGCGCGCGAGGCGCTTACATCATAAAGTCAGACTTTCTTGGACATGGTCAGGGCGGCGAGCAGGGGCACGCGGCGGACCCCGCGACGCGACTTCATCGCCGAAGCAGACGGACAATTACGAGGAGTCTGATGACATTGAGGCATACACTATACGGAAGGCACCCGTACCCGACGGACACGCTGCACTGGACACCGCATGCCTACGAGGACGTGGAAGTTCACTAGCTCTGGACGGCTACACCGAGGACGGCAGGGCAACTTACTCGGATCAGAGGATCACCCATGAGATTCAGAGGCGCAAGCGATCGCGCCCCCGCCATGGCAGAAGGGGAGCAGCAGGTGACAGTTGGGATCGCCGTTGCATCCTTCAAACTCCGTTTCCAGGGGCCACCGAAATCAAAGATGCCCATCTTGCCGAGCACCATCCAGATGGACGAGCTGAACACGGCGTTGTACACCAAGGACAGGAAGGCGGAATGCAGAGTTATCAAGAAGTACCAGGTGCCACTCAACAAGGGCGCGAAGGGCCACCTGAGCATCGTCATCGACCAGGCCAGCCGCAAGTGACGGCCGAGGAAATGCACGTCTTGAGCGCCGAAGTTCAAGAGGTCGGTCGGGGCATCCCACGACGCTAGCAGCGGAGGCAGATCGGGGTGCGGGGAGAGGAGATCCAGGACAAGTTGGACCGGCGCCAGCGGATCGCGGGCACCCAGAGGGCGGACCCGGAGGGGGCAAGGCCGGTCATTTGCGATCTCCACGCAAGTGGCATGGCTACAAACTCGGAAGGTCAGCCGAGAAGACACCCGGAGCCTAGGCCAAGGGACGCTTTGATCGAGGGCGATCTGATAGATATCAGGGACCAGAACTAAGTTCTGCAGCAGTTCAACGAAGAGGACCCTCGCAAGACAGCGGTCGGTTTCCCATGCGATCCGCGCACGAGCGCGCCCCATACGTTACCGACAGCAACCAAGATGAAGAGACAGACAACGAGGACGAACACCAATAGCTCGTGAAGAAGATCTGGTTCAACTGCAAGCGCCGGGCGGCACATATGATCCAGGAGAACCCCCTGACCTCCAGGGCGCGGGGGCTCGCGCCACGGCTCGGAGCTGAGGTTGCGGAGGCGACGATTCACCAGTGCGCCGAGGGCAGCAATCTAATGGGCTTCATGGGCGATTCCGCGAAGAAGCCGACGCGTTTCCCAACTGCGGCCATCATTTTGGGCCAGAAGCTCAACGAGATGAAGTGCGACGGCGATCACATCCACACAAGCGTGACCAACAAGCCGAAGGGAGCGGCATCAAGTCTCGGCAATTGGACGGCCGTGCTAGCCAAGACGATCGCGAACGGCATCCAGATCCAGAAGGACCTCGAGAAGCAACGCGGCAGGCACGTCAGGCACGCCGACTACTTCGAAGAGATCGAAGCTCACCCAGCAGAAACCGAGGCACCTATGCACGCGGGCGCGGCGGCGATCTTCAGCAGCCAAAGTGGGATCATCGAGATGGCGGACCGGGCAGCAGCACCACCACAATTGCGCGCTGCGAGTAAGAAGCCACGCGAGAGCCGTTCTCATGGATCCAATAAGGAACCATTGGTCCGGCACTTTCAGCATGAAGGAGCGAGCCGACGAGCAGTTCGAGCCGCGCGATAATTCGGATGCACGACATGCGAAGAGCAGGCTCGCACGGCAGCACGACCGATTGCAGCGCAACCAAAGGACATGGATTCAGCGCAAACACCAGTATGGATTCCATGACTATGCCGGATCTCGACCAGAACATGCACGCATCGCTCGTGATCGCGGATATTTCGTCGGACTTCACAGCGGCAGTATACGCGCGCCCTGGATTCAGACCGACGGCTGAGTTGGCGAACGAAGAAGGTTTTCGAGCTTGGATGGCATACGTGGGCTGGTCCAGCGAATGTCGTCGACCAGCACCAGGACTCGGTGCTGCGCGACGACTTGGGGCGCGCCATTAACAGGCATGATTGAGCGTAAGATACGATACATGAAGGAAATAACGACGAGCGCTTTCAAAGCTGAAGGAGCTCGCGGTCAAGATTCGGTCGCAGCAGCGGCACGCGGCACGGCGAACGCGCGCAACCATGTGGCGAGCGCAGAAGGCTTCTCACCACAGCAGCGGGCGCTGGGAGCTGGACATTGACTACCAGCGAGCCCGGCGAACCAAGACGACCACCCTGCAGCGGCTTCAAGAGCAGCAGAGAATACATCGTTTTGGAACCAGCTACACCTACGGCAGATGCACTCAGAGGCTTTCTTCAGGGGAGCGGACTCGCCAGCGTCACGACGCACGGGACTGGCGAGGGCCAGGCCGCAACCATGATCATTTCAGCAAGGCGATCTACTTATGTTCTGGAGGTCAGGCAATATCAAGAGGAAACTGCGCGCAGGGTGGCATGGACCTGCCCGATGCCTGGGAAGGACGAGAATGGGCATTGGCCCATTCAGGATCTGATTCCGATCTTGAGTTCACCGAGCCCGCCTCGCAAAGCGACGCAGAGCGAGGTGAGCGCGACGCAAGTAGCCAACATATTCTCAGACGGTGGACCAGCACGTGGAAAGCAGGCGAGGTCTCATCAACCCACGGGGCGGATTGCACAACCCAGGTCGCGATGAACAGCAGCGGGGGCAGCAGACAGATCAGCGGCAAGATCAGCGGCATCCAGGAAAAGGGCCCGCTGACCAACGACACCATCCAGAACGACAACGGCATGGAGATGCTCCACACCAGGCAGCCCCAGCCGAAGCACAACAAGAAGCTGCAGCACCGGCGGCAACACCAGCCCAGGGTGGCGCGACCAAGATCGCGCAGGCGGTGCACGTGGACAAGAGCAGGAAACTGAGATAGGAGGTGGTGCACGACAGCGACGCGATGCCAATGCGGCAGAGACTGGAAGGCGAGCACGAGCCCGAGCCAGCTGATCATGATCTTGCTGAGGAAGACCTTCGAGTACCATTACGGCGAGCTCATCCAGCTTTAGAGGCGATTATTGGAGCAGCGGCGGCGAGCAATCAAAGCAAGACTGATCTGCGGCAGCTGGAGAGCGCCTCCCATGGACCTGCACTTCCAGACGCGGCACCTAGATGCCAGATTGAGAGAGAAGGAGGCTGTTCAACTTGGACACGCGGGACCTGGCTCAAAATATGTTTTGGCAGGATTGGACTGTCAAGCCCGAGCTATCGATGATGCGGCATCGATTCAGCCCATCACCACTATTGAGGAGATGACCACGAAAAAAGGAAGCAGAAGTTCCACCTCAACCACGCGGGGGCGCGCAGCCCCGAGCTCAAGCTGGGCATCAGGAGGACCAAGCGGACCAAGCGATGGAGGAGCCGAAGCAAACGAAGGAGGAGCAACCGAAGGAGAAGAATCGAGGTGGCAGGGAGCACGCGACAGAGAGGGTTATGCAGCTCAAGCAGACGAGAGTCGACGACACGCAAGAGGACAGAGGCACGCTTCGGGCACCGCCTGCAGATCTGCGCCGCATGGAGGAGCGCAGGAAAGCCGAGGAGTCAGCTGCGGCACGAGCATCAACTTCGCCGACCCCAGCAACGCAAGATCAGCAAGGCGAGGCAGGCAGCACGCGGCAGCCAACTCAAAGTCAAGGAAAACGAAAGGAGAAAATTGTGATCCTTGACAGAGTTCTTGCTGGATGAGGCGACGACCAGCATCAAGCGGGCCAGGGCGCAAATCGGGCCAATCGAGCACATGGCGGGCGCCCCGCCACGTGTCGAGGCGTTCGCGGCCGCGCAGCTGCGCGCGCAACCCAGGGCCAACAAGCACCGGGAGATCAACCTGTGAAGTCCCTGGGCGACGACGAGCTGACGCGGAAGAAGATGCAGAAGGCAGTGGAAAGGAATGGGACACATGGCGTAAGCACGACGTCGCAACACACATATCAGGAGCTGCCGTCGAGAAGATAGACCGGGACAAGGTCCTAAGTTCCCGGGTGGTCCGGCGAGGCAAGGACCCCGCGACCTTCGAGCCTGGGGCGACGATCTGCTGCCGAGGATACGAGGAGGAGTTCGGCGACAAGTCAAGGAGAAACTCTCCTACAGTGTCAGCCCTAGGGACACCGCTACTGCGCAGCATCGTCTCGGGCTCAACTTGGACCTGGCCATCCATGAAGCTGCTCTTTCGGATCCCCACAAACCTGTGGAAGCACATTATCCCGGGAGTGAAGGCAGGAGAACTGCTGAAGCTGGACAAGAGCATTTACGGGGCCAACGACGCAGCTAGGGCGTGGCACCTAGCCTTACGCGATATTATGATCATGATCGGATGGAAATGCCCTAGCTGTGAGCCAGCGACCGTCATTAGACGCAACACGCAGAGTAAGATCATCGGGATCATGTACCTGCGCGTGGATGGCTTCCTCATGGGCGCCGAAAAAGGACGACTCGAAGGGCGTCAATATCATTGAGGACTTACAAAAGGAAATCGATGTTGGCGAGGTCGTGCACGCGAGGACGGAGAAACCACTAGCAGGGCAAGGATGGGGTCACCGACGTCACCATGGAGGAACACGTAAAGTCGATGCAAACGGTACGCATATCTCGCGAGCGCAGCAAAGCACCAGACCGCAAGCTGACCCAGGCAGAACATCGAGGAGTTAGAATGGTGTTGGGCCAGATGCAGTGGGCAGCGCGCACGATTTGCTTCGAAGGGTCTTTCGAGGCATCTCGACTGGCATCTACACTGGGAAATACGCTGGCGAAGGACCTACGGGACGACACTTCAGCTCTATGAAGGATTCAGAAGCGAACCGACCTGCTGATTAGGTTCACTGCTGGCCTCAACCCGTTTGAGACCATGGTGGTCAACGTGACAGACTTCGCCCTCGACTATTTACCGAAGCATCGACCACGGCGCGGTCGCGTCATCCTGCTGGGCGACTACTGCACCAACGACAGCAATAGCAACCAGTACAAGGTACACTGCATAGATGGGAATCTTCCAAGATGCAGAGACTGGCACGATCAAATCATCGGCGGAGGCGTATTCATGTGCAGATGCAGTGGACATGTTGACCTGAACGCGGTCTACCCTGGCGGAAACCCTGCACCCCGGTGTGGACGCCACCGACATTGCGCATGACACCTGCCCGGCGAATTGCACGTCTGCAACGGATTGCAAGAGCCACCGCGACACGATGACGAAAGAGAGAACTTCCATGACGGACCGGAGACTATCTCTGGAAGCGGCCACCTTGCGACAATTATTAAAGGAGGCGTGCATCTGGCGGACCAAGAGCGAGCAGATGCTGGCGGGCTGCTTGGCCAGGGTACTTTCCATGAAGCTACGCGAGGCCTGTGGTCGCATCAAACCCGTGGTCTCTGTGACTTGACTCAAGAGCACCATCGGCACGTGGACGGAAGTTGCAGTGCCCGAGAAGGTGGCAGCAACGAAAGAGGTCGACGAGCTCAATGCGAAGATGGCGAAGCGCGTTAAGCAGGAGCTGCACGACGACGACATCGAGGAAAAGAACGATTGGATATCAACCTGGTCAGTGGCTGCAAACAACAACAAGGATGAGAGTCTCTACGACGACGAGGGCGAAGTTCAGGAAGGATACGAAGATGTCGAAACATTCTGCGTGGACGAGGCGATGGGCAACTACCCGATGGAAAGGAGTGGCGCGCAGAGGACGATCCATATATCTGACCCCGCTGCAGTTCTGCATCCACTCTGAGCACTTGCAGTGCATGGAGTTTGTCTTCCAATGGCTCCTACGGCGGTGGCTTTGGTTTCTGTGGCAGCTGGAACTGTTCCCAGCCGGCGAAGCGCAAGGATCTGGAAATCGCGAGGTACGACGGTTAGTTTACGCAAGAGTTTCCAATCCACCTGGACGAGACCGCATTTCTAAAGCAGCGGACGACCACACTGGGGGCTGAGCACATCAGGAGTGGCAAGCACGAGATTGAAACGTTCAAGGATATTCACGACGAGGACAGGCAGCATGCGAACCGTCTGGGAAGATGTCTGAAGTTGGACGCCGAAGAGAGCTGCCGCTACAGTTTATGCGCAGCGATCAAGACGTACCTGGCACATCATATTGGCCCTGCAGCTACGCAGAAAGGTGGAGATCCGCTGCCAGAGACGTGACGGATGATAACAACGGTGGCGACACGATGGGAATATTTGTGAGAAGCTCTAGTACATGTCTCACTGTCTTAGTATATGATACTCTGTGCCCCGAACACGTCAGCAAAATATGATTGAATAGTCGATTGGTGTTGCTTCCAGTCGACGTGCTACGCATTAGTTAGCAAACCTTCTTCTCCTGTGCGAGAATCAGATTGTTATACAGATGAATACTGAGAGGATTTGACAGGATAGTGATATGCTGGTGTTGCGCGTTCTCTCTCTCTCTCTCTCTCTCTCTCCCTCTCTCTCTCTCCCTCTCTCTCTCTCCCTCTCTCTCTCTCTCTCTCTCGTTTTTTTTGTTCTCTCTCTCTCTCTCTCGCCATTCGGCTCACAACTGAACCGGAGGGTGGACGCACCTACTCACGACTGAGCCTGAGTGCGGTATAAAATGATATCAATGTTTGATTTGCGTTTCTTGTGCCATGAGATGTAGGTTGGATCTTCTGATCATCGTTTACACGCACACCCCTCCTCCTGGGGCCCAAGGCACATGGCGGACGTCCGGCTGCTTGCTGCTTCTTGCCAATGTAAGTTGTTTCCCGCCTTCAACCGTTTCCTTCAAAGCGCCCCCGAATCTCCTTCCAGGTACCAGGAATGTGGATACACATGGCGCGGTCGGCCTGGGCGAGAGTTGGACACTCATGTGGCCACCCGTGCGTCCAGCGCTCGGCGCTTGCACGGACAGGCACGGTGGCCTTCCGCAGATGGGTCCAACGCGCGGCCTCGAAAAAATCCATATGTGAATGCCGCCGTGTGTGTCCGCATTTTCCTGGGAACACCCCGCAATATGTTCGCCATGCGAAGTGAACCACAGGTGCCGTCACGGCCCTGCCAAATTTGGCGGAGGGTGGGGAGGATGGATGAGGAGGGGTCGGGATGACGAGGAGGAGGTGGAGGAAGAGGAGAAAGAGGGGGAGGAGGAGAAATAGGAGGAGCCAGAGGAGGTGGAAGATGAGCGAAGACGAGGAGGAGGGCGAGCGGAAAGATTGCGAAGCCTGGCAGAACATGCCCCTGCTCAACACGGCCCGCGAAGGCGAGCAGATTCCTCGGCGCCCCCCCCCTCCCCCCTTGGCGAGCCGTTCGACGGGCGCCCCCCGCCCGAGGCCGCCCGGCTGCAGGGGCCCGCGGCGGGGCGCCCGCGGGGCGGCACGGTGCCCCGCAGCGCCCGGGAGGCGGCGCAGGACGGCGGGCGGTCTGCGGCGTTTCGCCCCTCGGGGTCCCCTCCTCGAGGTTCGAAGGGCTGAGAGGGGAGGGCGGGAGAGGGGAGGAGGGGAGGAGGAGAAGCAGAGAGGGGGGGAGGGCGGGGCGGATCGATTGCAGGAGGGAGGGGAGGGAGGTAGGGGAGGGAGGGAGGCGGGACAGGAGGAGAAGGAAGAGGAGGACTGATCGGAGGGCGGGGGTCGGTTCGAGGAGGGAAGGAGGGAGAGAGCGTCGATGGAGGAGATGGAGGAGGGTCAGAAGAGTAAACCCCCCAAGAGGCATCAACGATGCTGCAAGTCACCATCCCGTCACAAGTTCCCTCCCCATTCGACGCTACGCGCGAGCTGTCCCCTGGGAAGACGGGCGCCCCATGGGTATGCAACTCGGGCAACAGATCAGTTGCTCCTTCTCCTCCTCCTCCTCCTCCACCTCTTCCTCTCCCTCCATCCTTCGAGCTCTAAGGGATGCGACAAGGTCGGGCTTCAACGGTCAAGGAGGTGCCCAGCGACGGCTCTGCTGTGCCAGGGAATCACCTTCCATCCGTGTAGCTGTTGCGCTCGCTTTCATATTCTTGTCAAAGAGAGCCCCACTACCACCATGGATCACCCTCCATCCGAGTAACTGCCGCATGCGTCTGCAAGTGCGGCATTGCCTGTTGAGAAAGTCTCAGGCGAGAGCCATGCTCTGCATCTGTGCGCGCTCTTTGGAGCTTTGAAGGCATGTGTGGTGCCTTGAGGCAAGGGCCACACTTTAAAAACGGCGTGCCCTCCATCCGTGTAGCGATCGGAAACGTTTCAGACGAATGTGCGCGACTCTAGAGCGAGAGCCACATTTTGAAATCGATACGCCCTCCAACCGTGTAATTGTTGGAAACGCTTCAGGAAAAAATGCGCGGCACTGAGGCGAGAGCCACATGCTGAAAGCGGCCCGCCTTCCATTCGTGTAGTTGATGGAAGTTTGAAGACAGATGAGCGCGGCGCTAAGGCGAGAGACCACATCTTGAAATCGATTGGCCCCTCATCCGTGTAGCTGCTGGAATGTTCAAGATTCGGAGTGATAAGTTGTAAGGAAGTCTCTAGCGAAACGCCCAGCCTACGGACACGTCTGCTTGTGCGACAGGGAAGACTTGATTACTACTGGGGAAGGTGGCAGGATGGAGGATGGAGGAGCAGGATCGATGAGGAGGAGGAGGAGGAGGAGGAGGAGGAGAAGCAGAAGGAAGGCGACAGGGTAGCCAAGGCGGGGCTTTCGGTGGGGGGGTCTGGTAGGCTTCTCGCAATTGTGAGGTTTTTCAGCGGGTTCAGGCACCGGGGTGTTTTCCAGCAGGGGGGAAACCAGCAGGGGGAAAACGCTGGAATCGTCCCTGATGCCTTGTTTGGTCCGACGCCATGGCCGAAGAATCGATGCCCAAGGCATGGTGGAAGAACAGGCTGGCCGGCGCTTCCGAGTTGGGGAGTCGGAAGGGCTCGTCTTCGGGCCCAGGGGCCCACGGAGGGCAGCACGCGGCGCCAGGTACAGGCCAGAGAAAGGGGCGAGGGCCCCCAGACCGCCACCCGACGGGCGCGCCAGCAGCAAACACAAACAAAACAAAACAGAACAAAACAAAACAAAACAAGAAACGGGCCCCGAGTTCAGAACATCCCTCCCAGGGTCTCTGCGCGGCCTGCGCGTGGACTTCCGCCGCCCGCAGAAGAGGCGGGCAAACCCGCCGACTACGTACAGGCAAGACGATCGCACATCGGAACTCTTCCTCCTCATCCTGCTCCTCCTCCTCCTCCTCCTCCTCCACCTCCTCCCTCCTCCTCCTCATTCTCATCCTCCTCCTCCTCCTCCTTCTCCTCCTCCTCCTCCTCCTCCTCCTACTCCGGAGCTGCCCCCCTTTGCCGAATGGCTGGGTCCCGACGGGTGGGGTCCCCGTTTGCGGGGGGCCCGCCGCCGGTGGGGCACGCCTACGGTTTTGATCCCCAGCGGTCTCGCAGGCGCCGGTGGCTTCCCGAGCCCGTGGGGCAGGCAGGCAGGCGCAGGCCAAGATATGGGCTTTCCCCACGTCCTAAGTGGGGGTTCTTGTTCCCCACATCCCAGGCGGGGTTCTTGTTTTCTCTGCACACCCCCCGCGCAGGATCTCTCCTCCTCCCTCTCTTCCTCACCACTCACACACTCACATCATCATCATCATCATCATCATCATCATCATCATCATCATCATCATCATCAGCAGCAGCAGCAGCAGCAGCAGCAGCATCAGCATCATCATCATCATCATCATCATCAGCATCATCATCATTATCATCATCACCACCATCATCATCATCATCACCACCATCATCATCATCCCCATCCTCATCATCATCATTGTCATCATCAGTATCATCATTATCATCACCATCACCATCATCATCATCATCATCATCATCATCATCATCATCATCGTCATCATCATCATCATCATCTGCATCTGCATCTGCATCTGCATCAACATCAGCATCAGCATCAGTATCAGTGTCAGCATCGTCATCATCCGTAGCCAAATCGGCTCAAGGCTACACGGGGGGCAGCTACGAGGTAGCGAGGTAACCTGATTAGCCTTGGCATCTCCACTGCGTGCTGGCTCAGGCTGGGGCCTTGCTAATGCAGCTCAGGTGCTGCCCCGACATCGGACCTGCACTCCTCCTGCGGGCTCGGGCGGCAAAGTCGGAGGTGTCAGGAGCCTCCTCGTCCGAGGACAGCCTCCTGTATCGTATCCAGGGCTTGCTAGAGACGCAGGCCAACGACATCAACACGAAGACGGCGGCGCTCATCAAGACCCAATCCGAGGAGATGTTGGAGCTGCGCTCCGAGGTCACTGTAAGTTTGAACTACTTACATGGAGAAGAAGATCGACGAGACCACTCAGGCCACCGATGCGAGAATCAACTCCCTCGAGCGGATCCTCTCTGGTCATGGGTTAGTCCTGTCCAACGAATGCAAGTCCAGCAAAGAGGTGGACGACAAAGTTGCCAACCTCGATATGGAGATCAAGAAGCTGGAAGCGTTCCACTCTTTGTCTTCTACTCCGTCCACTGCATCATCTGCTGGAGGATCGGCGAGAACCTTCTCAGACGCAGGAGGCTCCAAGTCCAGGCGGATCGACCACTCGAACCAGGACAGTCTCAACAAGAACCGCCTGTGGGTTGGAACATTCCCACGTATTCGATTCGCTCGTGAACGCCGGCTCCACTATGAGAATTTGATTGTTCCCTTTTTACTTGGTGACCTTGCTTGAGACATCACTCCCTCGTTCCCTCGCACATCGAAATCGTATAGTCTTGAGTTTCCCAGCGAGCCGGTGGCCAAGAAATCCCGGGACATCGTCGCAGCTTCTCCCGACAGCGTGAACTGGACTGACCCGCGCACAGAGACTAGCCACCATATCAAAAAGCGCGTAGACATGCCTCTGGATGCGAAAGTTCGTCAGCGTGCATGCAGTCATATAGATGCCAGACAGAGGAACATGATGATGGCACCTGGTCCTGGCATGTCCTCAACGCGCCTCGGTGTCAATGGATATCAGGGCATGAAGTGCATGATCAACCTCTACGGCGACGCTGACAACGGTGAGATCTGGGAGACGGTGCACATAAAAGGGTATGAGTTATCGGGCTTGTCCTTCGATTTCAACCTGGTGAACTGCCGCATCTGGAAGCTGAACGATGCGGCTGCCCTGCAGGCGATTGCGACGGCCACCACGGAAGCCAACGACCCGTCCACTATCTTCTGAGGACCTGGTCCAGGGACTGTCGAGAGCCTGCATGCGCAGGCCAGGGATGCCTTTTCTTTCGTTGACAATGTGTTATGCTGTTGCCTCTGCTATGCTGAGCGAGCCGAGCTTACCCTTGCATTTTAAGAGAATAACCCTGCCCCCTATCAGTGGAACATGCTCAATTGTGTCAAACAAGTGCAGCAAAGGACGGCGACGCAACTGCACCTACACCACCAGTGCGACTGTCACGTTTGAAGAAAGGGTGGCCAATGCAAGAGTTACGAAGGTCATGCTGAAGATGATACATCTCTGCTACCTGACCATGCTTTTCCTGCGCACAAGCAACTGAATAGCGATTGCAAAGACGGATGGACTTCCCCCATCGGTTGGAAGCAGTAGCGTCTTTCGCAGCCTTCACCGCACCAAATAGACCATGGGCGTTCCACGTGACTATGGATAACGCAGAGGGGAAAGAGAACGGCATACTGTCGGACCCCACGTCCCTGGCAATATTCCTAGGGTCGTGAGTGCACACCTCCTTAATGTTTGTAATCCTCTTGCCTCGTACGCCTACTATCTCTCTTGCATCTTGCATCGGAATGCTCCAGCATGAGCGTGGGTGATTGGAATTCTGCGCATGAAGATGAAGGTCGGCTCAGACTGATTTGTTTCAGAAAATGTGGACCCCGGGCTGAGTTTCTCCAAGAATCGGACATTCGTCGAAAAAATCTGCGCAATGCGATATCTCAGACGTCAAGATTTGATCGCCTTTATTCCGACATTCCCCCGGCTCTCATGGCTGATTTTACTGCATGCACATCGGTGATAGGGAGACTACAGAACATCGTGTGCTTTGACCACATCCTTGTCCTGACTGAGATCGAGAGATACGCCCCTTCTACCGATGCCCAAGCATTTGTTCCTCTCTGGCTTGCTCGTTGTTCGATATACCGGGAGATGTTGCCTCAGGCCCTGACCGATCTGATCATTGAATATGCGTCGCCCCCTCTCACAGCCAGGCGGTAGCACCGATTGAGAATAACGCCAGCCCTCGGGCTGACAGCGGCGAATCACATCACGCCATTGGGACACTTGCTCGCGCGAAGGAGACCATGTACGCCACGCGCAAGCGCGCCAAGAAAAGTATTGCACGTTTGCCTGCGCCCACTCTCTCAGAAATTACACCGGCCAATGCGTGCGATCTGCGGCTGGGGATTCCCTCGAGAACACATGGTCATGCGCGCCATCGAGCGCTACGATCATCTCGGCAGTTTCTGCAATATGGTTACTCTTGAGCTTGTTCATCCTGATCTTCTTTTTGAGCGCGCGTAATCTCTGCGGCCCCAGACGCTTGACAGCGAAGTTTCGACGATGGAAAACTCGCCGGCGCGAGACTCTGCGAAACGGGCCGCCTCGGGGTACACCCAGAGGAGGCAAGATATCTAGCAGGACACAGAAGACGCACTGGGCTCTCTGGCGTCGAAGACCCCGGCGGGAACCCCGGCGCTTTTTTGGAAGACTCGGCCAGAGCACTCTGCGAGCACTGGGGCAAAGTATTTGTTGGCCTCGAGGCTGACACGACCCTTTGGAAAAGAGATCTTGAGCCTCACCCAGAAGGCCAACGATTTTCGGGACGAGTTTCGGAAGCTTGACTTTGAAGAGTTCCAGCTCATGATCCAAGCTGGACGTCACTCGACGCCCGTGGAGGATGGGTTACCCGACAACTGCTGGACGATCGGGCCCGCTCCCAAGATCTTACTCGTGGTCTATTCGAGCATGTGTGATGGTGTAATCCTGGACCCCCCCCCCCAGTGATACGCGTGGGCTTTTCATGGTATTCTTGCCCAAAGGTGCAAAACAAGGTCATGAAGGCCCGATGATGGTTCGTGATTGTTCTGAAATTCGGCCGCTTTCCATGGGCAACAATGACGTTGAGCTGGCCCCCTTTGTGTTTTCTGCTTTCCTCTTCCTATCGTTGATCAATGATTACTGTTGATGAGTCACAGACATGCATATCTGGGCGGTGCATGCTGAGGACTGTTGCATATGCGGAGAGCTGGGGAGTCCAGCAACAGCTTCTGGGACAGAATAGCGCCGGCATGCTTCTGACCGGCTCCTCTGCTGCATTCCCATCTATCCTAATAGGATTCATGAGTGATGTTTCGAACGCAATGAAAGGTCTTGGATTTGCGCTGGCCCTTTATTGTTCTATATCGAGAGAACTGGGACATCATCACTCATGGAGGAAATAAGTTTGGAGGTTTCCCTATTCGTCGGAGCGTTCTGCATGGGGGCCCTAGCAGCACGTGCCCCGTCTGTCTCAGCCTCGACCCTGTTTTGCGTTGGATGCGAGCCAGACTTGGCGCGCACGCTCATGGCGCGTGCGGATGATCGTCTCTCCGCCATGCACAGCATACATCTATCTCTACCGCGAGCGCGGTCAGTGCTCATTCTTGTTGGTCCTTCACGTGGGCTGTTTCTTGATTTCAGAAAGTGCCAAGTTGTCGTTTGCGGCCCCCTGAATATTAACCGCATCCGTAGCAGCGCGAGATACTACACCAATGGCCCAATGGCCTTGCCGACGTTGAGTTTGTCAGGTAAGCCAAATATCTCGGGGTACATCGGAGACCGGGGGGGGGCATCGCAGCGGAACGGAGACCCCGAACCGGGACATCGTTTCATGTCGTTCGCGGGCGCGCGAGAGGAATGCACCCGCTGTTGCTAGGGCGAAGTCAGGACAGATTACTCTCCCCCGCCCGCCTGTCCGCCCGTCCGGCGACGGCCCGCGGTGCCCCGCGGTGTCCCGCAGCGCCCCGCGGCGCCCCGCGGCTTCCGCAGCTGCCAGGGCGAAGTCAAGACATATGATTCTCCCCCGCCCGCCCGTCCGTCCGTCCGGCGGTGGCTCGCGGTGCCCCGCGCTGTCCCGCGGCGCCCCGCGGCGCCCCGCGGTGTCCGGCGTCGCTACGGCGAAGTCAAAACAAATGATTTTCCCCCGCCTGCCCGCCCGTGCGGCGGCGGCTCGCGGTGCCCCGCGGTGCCCCGCGGTGCCCCGCGGTGCCCCGCGGTGTCCCGCGGCGTCCCGTGGCGCCCCGTTGAGTGAGATCCATAGTGAGATCGATACTGAGATCGACGCGGTGCCCCGAGATGCCCCGCGGTGTCCCGTGGCGCCCCAAATAGCGAGATCGATAGTGAGATCGACAGGTGTCCCGTTGAGCGAGATCCATAGTGAGATCGATAGTGAAACCGATGCTGAGATCGATGCGGTGCCCCGAAGTGTCACGCGGTGTCCCGTGGTGTTCCAAAAAGTGAAGTCGATAGTGAGATCGATTGTGAGATCGGCAGGTGTCCCGTTATGCCCCGCTGAGTGATATCGATAGTGAGATCGATGCAGTGTCCCGAGGTGCCCCGTGGTGTCCCAAGAAGTGAGATCGATAGTGAGATCGACAGGTGTGGTGTCCTCTGGTGTCCCGTTGAGTGAAAACGATAGTGAGATCGATTGTGAGATCGACGTGGTGTCCCGAGGTGCCCCGCGGTTTTCTATGGTGTCCCGTTGGGTGAGATCGATCGTGAGATCGATCGAGTCAGACGCTGACCCCCCTAACCACACACACACACAAACTCCCTATAACCCGAAGGGTGGTTCTACAGGTGTGTGCATGTATGTGTATGTATATATATATATGTGCAAAAATGAATATATATATGTATATATATATGTGTAAATATACATGTTTATATATAAATGTGTATATATACATGTATATATATAGGTCCTGAGGCCTGGGGCACTGTCTGGCGCGAACCTCTCAGTAAGTTCTGCTCTCGGTTTCATACTCTTGGACAGATGGGGCTGGGCTTTGTTCTGACGCTTTCCACTTTCCAGGTCATGTGTGTTTCGGTGTTCCTAAGTGTCTTTCAGCTGTATCCTGCACCTGGTCATGCATTTAAACAGCACCAAGAAACCCTTCAATTTCTCATGACTGCTCCTAGACATTCGCTCTCGTACGACATGATTACTCGTCTTAAAGATTTGTGGCTCGACTGCGAAGCGCAAGAGCTGAAATGCCTCTCGGCTGTCTCTCGCGCTCGGTTCTCAATTTCGTGTTCGGCTGTTGAACAGGCTCGCAAAAAAAATGACGATGGTTTTTCCCGATGTTCGCGTTATTGCCCGATGCTGCGTTGGACATCACCCTAGCTGGTTCAGGTCATCTTTCCTATGCCCGCTCTTTGAGATTATCATTGATACCCTGGCTGTCGCTCCGTCGATCTTATTTTCACTTTCGATTCTACAACAGAAATTATGCTTTGCTCTTCATAAACAACAGTCCTCTGGCATGTCTCCGCGCGATGGCATGTTCAATCGTCTGCAGAAATGGATTTCATATATGAACCGAAGCATGATGGACCAGCGCATTGAACAGATTCGTTCAGCATGAAAGATTGCCCGCCCATACATCGGCCATGGAGTCCTTCGCACGCGCGTTTGTGGTGCATGTATTTCAGCCAAGTTCAGAGACTCACCCAGATCATCCTGTTGTTTTGGTTGCCCAGCGCTGCTCTCCGAAACCGGTGCACCCGTGAACCTCGACAATATGATCCCCGACCGTTCTTGCCCGAGATTGAATAGACTGCGTCTCCGCTGGATGGGCCGAGGACTCCCTGAGGAGACTCCTGTGAGGCAGTGGTTTTCCTTCCTTCTCCTCCTCCACCCCTTATGTGCCAATCGTCGTCTGTGCGATGCCTTTCTTATATTTTAGAACCTACGGGCACGTCAGAGACCGCCTGCCAGGGACCCCTTGAGCAAGCATTCGAAGCTCTGCTCCATTGGCAAGCTCGACGCCATAGGGCGGTGGCGAAAGCGTGGCAACAGCTCGAATCGAACTCTTCGGGGACCGGGGATGCATGGAAAAAAAACAGCACCATCATCATCATCATCATCATCATCATCATCATCATCATCATCATCATCATCATCATCATCATCATTGTCATTATCATTATCAGCATCATCAGCATCACCACCATCATCATCACCACCACATCACCATCACATACACACTCACTAACGCTCCCGATCACTCATTCGCTCCTAACTTACTCATTCACTATCCCACTCACTGACTCACTTCTTCTGAGTGGCTCACTCACTTACTCATACCTAGCACTGAGTGAATTGCGAGGAAGTCTCAGGCGGATCCCCCTCCCCATGGGTCCCGCAGATCGCGTTACTACCCCGAGCGGGCCATCGGAATCTTGTAACTATTGGCACGTTTGCCCCCCCCAGGCCTGAATATGGAGGACGTCTCGAGCGGGAGCCTCGTCTGTGAATGAAGTATGAGGAAGTCGCAGGCGGGAGCCCATTCCTTATGGGGCTCGTGGATCATAGTATTGATCTGTCATCGGAATCCTGTAACTGTCGTCATGTTTGGCATCTTCAGGCCTGAAAATGGAGGAATGCTCGAGCGGGAGCCTCGTTTGTGAGTGCTTTCTGAGAAAGTCTCCCTCGGGCGCCCATTCCTTATAGGACCCGCAGATCCTGCTATTCATCCGAACGGGCCATCGGAATTTTGTAATTGCCGTCACGCGTGGCTTCCCCAGGCCTGAATATGGAGGGGGTAACGAGCGGGAGCTTCGTCCGTGAGTGAATTGCGAGGAAGTCGCAGGCGGGAGCCCCCTCCCCATGGAGACCGCAGGTTACGTTATTGAGTTGAGCGGGTCGTCGGAATCTTGCAGTTGTTGTCATCTTTGGCTTCCTCAGGCTTGAGTATGGAGGAATGCTCGAGCGGGAGCTTCGTTTGTGAGTGATCCGTGGGAAAATCTCAGGCGGGAGCCCATTCGTTATGGGGCCCGCAGATCCTGTTCGTCATCCGAGCAGGTCACCGGGATGTTGTAACTACCGTCACGTTTGGCTTCCTCGGGCCTGAATATGGACGAAATCTCGAGCTGGAGTTTCGCTTGTCTGAATTGTGAGGACGTCTCAGGCGGGAAACCTTTCCCCTATGGGGCCCACAGATTATGCTAGTACGTAATCCGAACGTGTCATCGGAATGCTCTAGCTGTCGTCATGTTTGGCTTTTTTTCAGACTTGACTACGGAGGACATCTCGAGCGGGAATGTCGTTCTGAGAATGAATTGCGAGAGGGTCTCAGGCGAAAACCTTTCCCCGTGGGGCCCGCAGATCATGCTACGAATCCGAGCGGGCCATCGGAACTTTGCAACTGTCGTCACGGTTGGCCTCCTCAGGCTTGAATACGGGTGAATTCTCGAGCGGGAGCCTCGTTTGTGCGTGAATTGTGAGGAAGTCTCAGGCGGGAGCCCCTTCCCTATGGGGCCCGCAGATCACGTTCTGAATCCGAGCGGGTCATCGGGATCGCGTAATTGTCGTCGCTACTGGCTTCCTCAGGCTTGAATATGGATGAAATATCAAACGGGAGCCTCGTGTGTGAGTGGGAGCTCCCTCCCTATGAGGCCCGCATTTCGTGTTTGCAATCCGAGCGGGTCATCGGAAGCTTGTAACTATCGTCACTTTTGGGCGCCCGAGGCTTGAATACGGAAGACGTCTCGAGCGGGAGCCTCGTTTGTGAGTCAATTGTGAGGATTTCCACCTTCGCGCGTTGTGTTGGTGTCTTGAGGGTCTCCAGGGGGCTTAAGTCCCTCGTCGAAGGGGCTCCTGCTCTGGATGTCCACGTTCTCGTGGCCACGTTTCGGCCGCGGTGCCCCTAACAACCTCGAGAAGGCAGGGCTCGAGCCAGCCGTTGTTCTGGCGATCTCGGGGACCGTAGGATCGGTCTGGTTTCGTTTGGCAGGACAGGCGGAACGACGACAGAACAGCCGAAAACGACGATTCCTCCCCTGTATCCAGCGGCCCTCTGTGGGGCCTCTCGGGCAAATAGCTGCGAAGGTAGGGAAGCGCTGCTGCAATCCCGCCCATCCCGCTCACAAAGCGAATCCGTAGGTCGAGTCCTGCAAAAAGACTCGGAGAAAGAATCCGATTCGATTCCGTGATTCCGACGATGCGATGGGGCCCGATGCATGCATGGCGTTGTTGTGCGTCTTGGCGCAGCCGATCGAATTGGATTTCGACTCCGTGTCGACGCAGCCCGATCCGACGCAGGCTCCCGTTCGACCCAACTTTCCGATCCGATGCTGACTGACCCTGCCTCAACTGGAGAGAGAGGCGGCTCGGCAGGAGGCGGGCCCAATGCCGGAATTGTTGTCTCCTTCGGTCGGCCTCCCACCGGTTGCGTGGTGGGACTCTGTTTTCGGGCCTGCTCGGCTACAGGTCGCCGATTACAAAGGGTATGGTTACGCCAGGGTGTGCTTTGCGGTCGGCACTGGTGGGGCTTGGGGAGCACGACATTGTCCTCGTCAGGCCTCTTCTGGCCGCAGCGGAAAGCTCTGTCGAGGTCCCCGCCCGCCCCCAAGAGTGCGCAAACCACACCCTTGGCAAACCACACCCTCCAGAGTCGCCGAAAAGACTTTACACATCATTGGCCGCTTGTGCTGGCCACGCCCCGTTCGCCAAGTGCCGACATGGCCTTCCAAGGCCCCTTCATCCTCATCGTGCGTCCCATACAGTCGGCCCGGATTAGTAAGTCGACCTTGCCAAATCAAGGGTGTTCGCGTGTCTTGTGCACCGCGCGTCGTGTTCCTTGCAG
>CAUYUJ010011880.1:289104-293713 GCA_963575745.1 Prorocentrum cordatum
TCGCAGGGAGGCTCTCTCCCATGGTTCTGACCGAGGGGAGATCGGCTTCCTCGAGGCCAAAGCTCCTAGCACGCAAGCTCGAGGGGGAGGGGGAAGGGGAGGGGGGCCCAGGATGACGAGGTGCTGTTCGGAGGTCCTCGCTGGACACCCCCCCTCCACTGGCACGCCCAGGGTGTCCCCCAGATCCGGCGCGGCAGCTCTGGGAGGCGAGGTCGAATTGTCCAAGTTGTTTGTCCAGGAGTTTGCCTCCAGTAGTACCTGTCGTCGCAGTTTAAATGGCATAGCTTGCTTCGGGGTGCCAGGGACCAGGATTTCTAGTATGGCGCGGCACGCGTGGACAGCCAATGAAGAGGTTGAGTAAACATATCTGTGCAGGTACAAGGAGCGCAGATCAGTGGGGAACGCTGGTGGATGGATAGGGTGGCAGGGAGAGGGGACAGGGTGAGGGGGTAGGAGGAGGAGAGAGGGAGAGGACGACGAGTATTCTTGAATCTTGGTCTCAACCGTTCCAGGGAGGCTGGTTCCTTTAGGCTCATCTTTTTTTATCCAGGCCGCATGCTGGCTTCCACGCGCCAGGAGCGCCGCGCAACGAGCACAGGTAGCACACACAGCCACGATCGCACCTGCACGGGAAGTGAGCAACGGCCGCTCCCCTGCCTCGTAGCCAGGACGTGTTGGGGGTACCTACGTCAGGTTCGCGCGGCGCCAACCCAGCGGCGAACCCAGCGAGGACGTTCACTGGCTGAACGCCGCCAGCGGGCCAGAATCGGCCGATATCGAACGATCTGCGTTGTCGGAAAGCCGCGAGATCTCAAAGCTCGGACGATCTGCGCGATGCCAGAAACCAACGCGCAGGTCGTCACAGCACGAGCCCGCCGCAGCAGATGCCTTACACGCGCATTCCTGGCACACCCGTCGAGCATCGCACGGTGAGCTTGCTGCCAGGACGCCAGTTCGTGACGATCTCTCGATCGGCGGCAAGCGATGGGGGGGAAATGAGAAGGAGAAGGCCTCCTCGGAAGGCGGCAGGACTTCTCGGCAGCCCTCGCGCCTTCTGAGCAGACTCCTGCGCCCCTGGGGAAGGCCCAGACTGTTCACCAGGCCGGGGGACTTCCGAGCCTTCTGAGAAGCCCCGCCCCTTCTCGCTTCCCCCCCAGGGCTCGCCGCGGACCCGAGCCTCCGGAGCCCTCTCCGAGCCAGGCCGTCGCCCTGGCCGGAGCAGCAGGAACCTGCGCGGGCGCCGCCCTGGGGGCGGCGCCCGCGCTGTGGCCGGCGCTGCTGGCGGGGCTGGCCGCAGGAGCCCGGCAGTCCCCAAGGGGTGGCCGCGGTTCGGTCGGCTCGGCCAGTATCGGCCACGCGCAGAAGGGGGGTGCGGGGGGAGGAGGAAAAGACTTTTCCCGGTAAAATCGGACTTTCCCCGGGAAAATCGGACACACCCCGGGAAAATCGGACATTCCCTGGTGCTACCGGGGAATGTCCGTTTTTCCTGGGGAATGTCCGATTTTCCCGGGCTAAGTCCTGATCGCGCGGGGGGAGGGGGGAGGGCTTCTTAGAAGCACCCCTGCTTCTTAGAAGGCGCGGGCCTTGTCTACAGATGTAGGGCCAGCGCCTGCTGAGAAGCGGCCGCCTCCTTCTAAGAAGCCCTCCCTCCCTCCCTCCACCGCCTCGTGCGCACCGCCAACAGTGTTTCCGACGGCTGCCTCGCTGCCCCAAAATCATTTGTCCTGCCGGTGGCCCTGGCCAGATGCGATCTGACCTGGCCCACGATGGTACTTTGAATGAATGTCCAACTTCTGCTCTTTCCAGCTTCCCTGCAGTGTCTCGTGGCTCCGCGCGGGTTTCTTGGATCTGTGCTGGACACACCCCTGGCGGCGCCTCGGGCGCCTCCCGGAGCATCGCTTGGACGTGTGCATCTTTGTCGTCGACGCCAGCGCCAGAAAGTCTGAACCGTCTTGGCGCATCTTGGATTAGATTGCGGGAAAAACGCACGACCCCGAAAAATGCACAGGGGGACTGGACGCCCGAGGCGATGGCAAGGGGTGTCCGCGCTTCGGTCGGTTCGGCTACGTCGCAATCGTTGACGTTCGGTCTGTTCGGTTCGGTCGGCGATCATGTCGTCACTGAGCCGCTTTTCGCTCTTCTGGGCTGCTTGCGACGTGTCGGTTTCGGTCACGCTGTCGGTTCGGCCAGTTTTCGATTGTGCTGTCGCTCTGGGTGGCCTTGGAGTCAGAGGTGGCATGAAAGCATATCCCAGGGTGCCTCTCTGAGCCCGTTCGGCATCTGAGCCAGTTTGGCCGCCGAACGGACCCAGGATCGAGCCCGCATCGAGCCCGTTCCACCGAGCGGCCCATCCAGCCACCGCACATGCTTTGTACGTAAGAGTTCTCTGAGATGCCTGTAGGGATCTCGTGGGAGGCCTCTCGGAAGCCTCGGGGCCTCCCGGTGTTCTCTCGGTGGCTCCTTGGGACCAGATTTGGGTTTCTTGGGAGCCTCTTGGGGGCATCCTGGAGCTTGTGGGGGGCCTCGGGGGCCATCTTGGGGCGGAGGGCTCGGAAGGTCGGGTCGTGTTCCCCCTCGGGGGCCTCTCTGTGGCCCCTCTTGGGGGCCACATTGATCCGTCTTGAGGGCCTCTTGGGCCGTCGTGGGGCCACCTTGGGCGGTCTGGGGGGCGCCCTTGGGGGCCTCTTGGGCCGTCTTGGGGCGATGTTATGGGCCTCTAGGGCCGTCTTAGGGGGTCGGAAGCAAGAGAAAGGCGAGAACACTGAAATGCTACAAAAACGCATGGAACACCAATGAGTCTGGCATCTCGGGGCCCTGTTGGGTGGCTCCTTGGAGGCTGGAGTTGGGTGGCCTCTGCCGTTTGCAATTGCGCCCCTCGGAATCGGTTTCCGCGCTTTGCGGGCCAGGTTAATAAGGAATTGACACAGTGAAGAATGAGAGGCGCCATGACGGCTCGAACACGCGCGGCCCACCCAGCAATTGAAGGGCGCACGCTTCCACGTTGTAGTCTTCGCGGGGTGTCCCGGAATATTGACCTTCGGTTGCCACTGATGTTGGTGCCCGATTGCGTTCTTCGTTGCGACGCTCGCTGGTGCCCGACGGCCGCAAGGTCAGTCTCCAGGGTGGAAGATGCGATATTGCAGCCCCTGCTGGACGTTTTCTTTGCACTCAGGTTTCTCTGCGGGGCTGGCTGCGCAAGCAATTGTTACCGGTTGAGTTGCAATAGCCCGCGCCACATCAGGCGGTAGTGATCAGTGGAGGTTCAGTCAACAAGTCGATCACCCATCAAGGCATCATCCAGTTGCTCAGCCAATAGCTCAATTAACGACACGGTCGCAATTCATCATTCGGTCGACCAAACAATGATTCAGACAAAGGGTCATTGCTTCTGCCAACCAGTCTAGCGATAAACCAACCAATCAATTTAGCCATCAAGCAGTTAGTCGGTCGACCAGTCAACCCGAAAAGAGGCCCACAAATCGACAGGCAAAAATTCGAGTAATCAGCCAGTCAGGCGTCAGCCAATCAATCAATCAATAATTCAATGAGCCAACCAGTCAAACAATCAAGCAGCCAAACAAGCACATACATGACATTCACTGCTCGTTCACGAGATGCGTTGATCTGCGCTTCAACCGTCTCCAACGTGCAGGGGGGGCGTCTTGCAATAGAGCAGGTTACGCGATGGTGCTTTCCCCATCGTTTCGCCGAGCCTGGAGGATCCAGATCCACGCCTCCTGGCCCTGCTCGGGCCAGCCCTCTGGTTTTCGACATTGCATGGAAGCGGGTCTTACTGGTGTCTACGAGGGACTAGTAGCACTCACAAGCCTTATCGGGAGGTCTGGATCAGGAAAGGAGGCCTAAACCTGTGAATTTGCGCAGGACGCTTGGTGAAGGAACCCTTTTCAAACATTACTAAACTTCCAGGAACCCAGGGGGGTGCATCAGCTGACGCCATCGCCAACGGGGCGGCAATGCAACTGTGCGGTCGCCCCGACGCTTCTGAAGTCTAGGAGAGCCGTTGAGTTTGGCAGGCCCTGATGGGGGCTTCTCCAACTCGGGAACGCGCTGGCCTTTTACAATCAACGCGCCCAGTAAGGACGCGCGCCTTCATCCAGGGCGCCCTTGCGCCCTTGCCTCTGCGGCCCGTCCCATGCCGTTTTCACTGCTCGCCCGCCGGCCCCCCAAAAAAACAAGTTTGGCCTCCAAGGGTCTTGCGTCCTTACCACCACCCGTCCTTAATACACGTTTTGATTGTATCGCGCGCATCGTTTGAGAGTCTCACAGTGCCGATCAGAGAGTCCATGGGGGCCCATCCAGGATCCGCTGCCTCCCTCACAGGAATCTTGCCCCCGTGGTTCCGACGCGGCCTCTGCCGCTGCTGCGCCCCACGAGAATGGGAGAACGGGTTGCGCCAATGAGTTAGTCCACGTCGATAGCATCCGCCTCCCGCGCTCCATGCAAATATATGCCCCGCAGTGTTTGCACAGCCAAGACGCCGAAGTAAGAACCATTTGGGGGCCAGGAGGTACCCAGATTTTCGGGTCACTCTTTAGGTCTAGGTCGAGGAGCCGATTCGTGGACGAGGCTCGCCGCGGCCAGTAAATCG
>CAUYUJ010011880.1:293813-321965 GCA_963575745.1 Prorocentrum cordatum
TCCTCCTCCTCCTCCTCCTCCTCCTCCTCCTCCTCCTCCTCCTCCTCCTCCTCCTCCTCCTCCTCCTCCTCCTCCTCCTCCTCCTCCTCCTCCTGCACCTTCGCCCCTTCCTCCTTTAACTTGACCTCATCGGCTGCGCAGGTTCGAAGAGGGCACGCAGTACTGGCGCGCACGGGCATACGTGGGGGTGCCCAAAGCGCAAAGACGAATTAGGTGATGCACCTCCTCAATCGGGTAAGTCGGTTCATCGTCGAGAAAGGAAAAGGAACCTCCAGGATCCTGGGTCGACCGAGGGTCAAAAATCCAGGGTCGACCAGAAATCCAAGTTTCGGACCGAGGGCGCAGGATCGATTGAGGACGAAATTTCTAGGCTCCATGGTGCAGGGTCGATCGAAAACCGAGGATCGAGGATCGGTTGGAGCTCGAGCACACTCAAGATCTGCGTGTGGGGCTCCCGCGCCACCGCCGCCTCGAGGAGCCCTGGCGGCCGCGGCCGCGCTGCACGCGCAGCTAGCTCGGGAGCTACTGTGGTGGGACCTGCTGAGGCTGGGGCCGCTGCCGCTGAGGCTCGGGTCGGGCTGCTGATAAGAGGGGGGGGTCGGCGGTCGAAGAGAGGAGGAGGAGGAGGAGGAGGAGGAGGAGGAGGAGGAGGAGGAGGAGGAGGAGGCCCCCAGGATTTCCAAAAAGGCCCTCACGGCCCCTCCCGAGCACCCCCCACAGGGGCCCAGAGGGCCCCAGGGGTTCCAAAATCAAGCCAAGAGCTGGGAGCACCTTGGACCAGGGGCACCTTGGCTGGGTGGGCGGGGGGAGGTGGGAGCTGAGAGGACTGGAAGATAGTCGAAGAACGAAGAACGGCATAAACATAATTTCTCGCAGTTCCACGCGGATTTCAGGGATCGGCGATGGGCCCCTCTGGCGGCGCCCCTGGCGCCGCCCCTGGCACGCTCTGTGCGCCAGAGAGGGGGGGGTCAGATATCCGTTCATGGGGGCCTTGAGCATCGACGTTGAAGTCAGCTTTTTCTGCATTTGAACCGCATTTGGACCGTCCTCCTGCTCCTCCTCGCATTTCCTGTTGCCCCTCCTCCTCCGCGTTCTTTTCGTCTCCCTTGTTGTGAAGCGGCGAACCTGGTCCAACTCTAGTCCCACATCCAGTCAAAAACCGGTCCAAATCAGCCCCAAATCGGACAGCGCCGGGCGCCGGGTAGATTCCCATGGAACGGACACCAAAAGGGAGGATTGGGGGAAGGGGGGATGTTCAAGATTCGACGTCGTCTTTTCGTGTGTTCCGGAGAGTCTCTTGGGGCTCGTCTCGCTAAGGCTAGACGCAGCTCGACAAACTGACCTCCGTGGACCCCGCGGAGGCTAGACCGGCCACGTGAGCCAGTTGACTACCCCCCCGTGCGTCCGGCCCGCTGAGGCGGCACAAGCTGGGCTGGAAGTTGCACGCCAGTTGGAAGCCAGACGACCCGTTCCAGAGCGCCGTGTGGAAGCTTTTCTGGACGTCAGGGACGTCGAAGAGGGGGGAGAATTAGAGGGAGGAGCTACAGTGGAGACCCATGCCAAGAAACACCCTGCTTGCCTCCAGGGTGCCCTGGGTTTCTTGGGTTTCGATGGTTTTGCTATGGAAAGCGTAACGTTCCCGTACCAAAAGTCCGTGGACGCCCCGGGGTCTCAGGGTTGGATTTCTTGTGGACGGTTTCTTGTGGAGGGGGCCCTACTTTATCAGGTGGGAGATATCATGGACGGGGCCATGAACTCTCCCCGATGCCATGCCCCCTCATACATGCCCTGCCCCTCTCACAGCCCCCCTCGCCCGCCTCGGGCCGTCCTCCTCCTGGCCCCCATTCTTCGGCACGCCTGAGGATGGCTCTCGCCGTGTACGTCTTCAGGATGGTTATGCTGTGGCCCGTGCTGAAAGCTCAGTGGCTCGCTTCCGATGCTGGGCAAAAAGGAGCGCCAGTGGTCCAACCACGGTCTCGCGCGCCTCCAGCGCTCCCTCTGTGGGGGCAAGCAGCGACGCCAGTCAACCCGCATAGCAAGGATGAGCAATTTTCCACGGTGACCCTTGCATCCTTCTCCTTCGTCCCATCCTTGGCCGCTCTCGCTGGCCGAGTCCCGCTCGCAGAGTGTCGACATGGCCCTCCAAGGCCCCTGCTGCAACCTGATCGCGCGTCCTTATTGCACGGGGCGACGTAGGCTGCGCTAGCGGAAAGGCCTAAACGGGGATGCCGTTCTGGCGAATTGTGCCACCATGCAAAGTGAGGAGGAGGAGGAGGAGGAGGAGGAGGAGGGCGCGGTCGAAAGAGGCAAGAACTGGTGCACACGCCACGCGCCCTCCTGGCTCTGCAAGGAGGGCGTGGGCACCGATCCCTGGCCTGGGCTGGTGCTGGTGCAGTCCCCCTAGGTCTCTGGAGATCCCTGGGGGGGTCCTTCAGTGGTCTCCGGGCCCAGACAGGACTAGAAAGGTCCAACAGCCTCGAGGCTCGAACTCTGAGGGCTGGGCGTCCTCCCGCGGTGCGGTTTTAGGTGTGTCGAGGATGTCCTCCACGCCGCGTCCTGACCATGGCCAGGCTGTCTCACCAGAAGAGCCGATCCCCTCCCCACTGCCCATTCTACGAACGACGACCACCACCACGACCACGACCACGACGACCACGACGACCACGACGACCACGGCGACGACGACGACGACGACGACGACGACGACGACGACGACGACGACGACGACGACGACGGCGATGGACGGCGATGGAGACGACGACGACGGCGATGGACGACGACGACGACGACGACGAGGACGACGACGACGAGGACGACGATGGACGACGACGACGACGACGACGACGACGACGACGGACGACGACGAACTACGACGGCGGCGGTGATGACCACGACCACGACCACGACGACGGCGACGACGACGACAAAGACGACGACGACGACGACGGCGACGACGATGACGACGACGACGACGACGACGACGACGACGACGACGACGACGACGACGACGACGACGGCGGCGACGACGACGACGACGACGACGGCGGCGGCGACGACGACGACGGCGAAAAGGGAATACGATGGCGACAACGGCGGTTGCGGCGGTGGCGGCGACGGCGACGAGGCGACGACGGCGTTGACGGACTACGACGACAATGACGACGACAACGGCGGTTGCGGCGGCGGTGGCGGCGACGGCGACGAGGCGGCCGACTCCGGCGGCGGCGGCGAAGATGACGACGAGGCCAGCTAAGCACCAACACCGTTCTGGGCTAGGCCAGGCCGTCGACATCTGGCGTTCCACAAAGAGTAAGTCGGGCGCTTCCATCTACAGGAGGAATCCACTCTGCTGAACTTGAAGTCGTCATCTCCACTGCTCGCGCAAACATCCCACCCACCCACCCGCAACTTGGTTTGCAAAACCTCTTAAGACCGACTACGACGACACCGACGACAACGACTACGACGACACCGACGACGTCTCCGACGACAACGACGCCGACGACGACGAAGACAACGACGACGACGCCAACGAAGGCGACGACGAGGGAGGAGGAAGGACGACGACAGAGACAACGACGACAACGACGACAACGACGAGGGAGGAGGGAGGACGGCGACGACGCGAACGACGAAGAAGAAGGGAGGACGGCGACGCCGACGACGACAACGACGAGGGAGGAGGGAAGACGACGACGGCAACGACGACGACGACGACGGCGACGAAATAGGAGGGACGACGACGGGACGCCGACGACGGACGACGACGGCGACGAGAGAAGAAGAGGAAGGACGACCACGGCAACAACGACGACGGAAACGACCACGACGCCAAAGAGGACGACGACGACGAACACGAGGAAAGACAGAGGACGACGTAGGCGACGGCAACGACGACGACGCGGGAGGAGGGAGGACGACGACGACGACAACGACGACGACGCAAGAGCGCGCGCGGACGCTTTTGTTGAACATCCATGTTGCGAAACCTTGGGTTTTTGTAGGTTTTTTGGATACACGATTTTGAAATCCTTCCGAAACCGATGGGTTTTGAAGGTTTTCGGCATACGCCCGCGACGACGCGCGCGTCTGCACTTCGTCCCATTTTTTGCAGAGGATTCTCGCGACGGCACACGCGCAAGGGCGTTCGACAGATTTCGACATGCGCGCGCGCGAAGCCCGTTTGGTAGCATTTTGTGAAAATATTGAAAAAAAACAATGGTTTTCTTAAGATTTCGCAAGAGCTCGCGCGGAAGTTTGTTTAGCAAATCAGTGTTGCGAAACCGTGTGCTTTTGTATGCTTTTTCGAAACTCGATTGCGAAATTCTTTCGGCACCGAAGGTTTTGAAGGATTTCGGCATGCGCGCGCGACGACGCGCGCGTGTGCACTTCGTCCAGTTGTTTCCAAGGGATTCGTGAAAAAGTGCTATGTTATAACAAAAAAGTCACCGCATAGTGTTTTTTACAAGGGAACCTCAGGGAAGGGGAACCCAGTTTGGCTGGGATGGTATGATTTCATTTTTAGGATGGACGAGTGTGCAGAATAGATATGAAATCATATTATCCCAGGGGGAGGCGATAAGACCGGGGGGGGGAGGGGGGGAGAATCTATTAGTCAGTTAGAAAGGAAAATATTCAAAGATTGAGAAATCATATGGGGACGAATTTTTTGGTAGTTTTGACCATTTGGGAGCATGTTCGAACTATCTTTAATTGTTCGTCCACACTCCCCCCACAGGAGGAGGACATGCCCGACCTAACACAAAGACCCTGGAGAAAGATGCGCCCCGAAGTGATGCCAACTTTTTAGATTCAGGGTTTCTGACGTGGGGCCAAAGCAGGCGGGGTCAGAGGATCACGCCTGCATTTGCGATGCGGTGCGATCCCCCGCCCCCATCTACTCAGGCAAGGTTCGGGCAGGGCTAGGACGAGGATAAATCAGTTCTGGAACGCTCTGAGCAGGCCGCGAAGCCCGACACATCCTTCAGAGCCGCCGAATCTCAGAGATCCTCGATCTATGCTCACCCGAATTTATCCTCGTCCTGGCTTCGTCTTAACAGTCTGGGGGGCCTCCAGGAACCCCAGAACCCTCTCGAGGCCCAAGAGCCTCCTCATCGGAGAAGCCTCCAACTGCCTCTTCCGGCCCCGAGGCCGTCCGAGGCCTCGCCCAGCAGCGACTGCGACGAGGGCCTATCTGAGCTCTCGTCGTGGTCGCCTGGTCCGTGGGGGGCCTTACTCGAAAATCCCAGGGGCACCCATGGTCAAGGACACCTCTGGCAGCATCGGAATCTTTGGCGGAAGAGGAGAGGAGAGGAGGAGGAGGAGGAGGAGGAGGAGGAGGAGGAGGAGGAGGAGAGGAAGGAGGAGGAGAAGGAGGAGAAGGAGGAGAACGAGGAGAACGAGGAGAACGAGGAGGAGCAAGGAAGGAGGAGGAGGAGGAGGAGAAGCAAGGAAGGAGGAACAAGGAAGGAGGAGGAGGAGGAGCAAGGAGCAAGGAGGAGGAGGAGGAGGAAGAGGAGGAGGAGGAGGAGAAGGAGGAGCAAAAGCCAGCAGGAGGAGGGGAACGACGAGGAGCGAGGATGAGAAGGAATTGGAGGAGGAGGAGGAGGTGGAGCAAAAGGAAGCAGGGAGAGCAGCAACGGAACCGAAGGGAAGGAGACTGGTGTGGATATTGCTGATGAAGTCATGACACATAACGCTGATGCCAGACTCAACGCCAGACGCCTCCGCCGCGCAGTTAAAACTTACATGGGCTTTATGTCGAGCGGAAGGCAGCACGTGGGCTAGCACGCTCTCAAGCACGGGAGCCTGAAGCTGCACCTGATGGCAGCGCACGGCACCTCCTACTATTCGGTGGAGGAGGGGGAGGAGGAGGTGGAGCGAGGGCGGAGGTGGAGGAGCGGAGGAGGTGGAGGGGGTGGAGGAAGGGGTAGCCTCCGAGGCGCCCAGTCTCAGGGACGAGGTGCAGCAGGGCGGGGCCCCGACAGTGTTGGTAGCGGGCGGCGAGAGGCGCAGAGAAGCTTTTGGCTCGCGGGCCAGGCCGCCGTCGGGCCCCGTATTTGCCCGACGCGCTCCTTCTCCGGGAACGGAAACCGGCATCGGAAGGGCCTCTCGGGCCTCCTCCTCCTCCTCCTCCTCCTCCCCTCCTCCCCTCCTCCTCCTCCTCCGCCTCCTCCTCCTCCTCCACCTCCTCCTCCTCCTCCTCCTCCCTCCTCCTCCTCCTCCTCCTCCTCCTCCTCCTCCTCCTCCTCCTCCTCCTCCTCCTCTTCCTCCTCGAGATTCACGCCCTCCCCCTTCGGAGCGGGGAGGCCGTCGTGCCCACCGCCGCCGTGGCAGAGGCAGTCCGCACGGGTGCTCGAGCGGTCTGGGCAACGGAAAGCGCGAATCAGAGAGAACGGCAGCAGCATACATAGGACATGTGTTTCTTCCAAGGTCCGCGCGGAGTTCTCGGATCGGCGCTGGACACCCCCATCGGGTTTCCCGGATCCGCGCGGATTTCTCGGAGCAGCGGATTCCTTTGATTCTTCGGGTTTCGCGGATCGGCGCTGGAACCCCCCTCCCTGGCGCGCTCCGCGCGCCAGAGGCGGCGCCGCCAGGGTGCTCCGGCCTCGATTCAAGAAATCCAGGCACTTTTGCTCAGCGTGTCACGCCGCCGGCTCTGGCCCACCACGCTTCGGCGCGACGCGCTATTCACGTCACAGCCCCCCGGCGTCACAGTCCCGAGCCCCCGCCTCGCGGAGCGGGGCAATGATGACGCTATCCCCTCGCAGGGCACAGCGTGCCGCCAGGTCCGCCGCTTCGACACGCTGAGCAAGCGTGCCCAGCCGCATGCCATTCTCCTCCTCCCTTCTCCTCCTCCTCCTCCTCCTCCTCCCTCCTCCTCCTCCTCCCTCCTCCCCCTCCTCCTCCTCCCCCTCCTCCTCCTCCTCCTGCTCCTCCTCCTCCTCCTCCTCCTTCTCCTCCTCCTCCTCCTACTCCTCCTCCTCCTCTCAAGCCACTTTGGCCCAAGCATTTTGCCTGGGCAGAGGCGTCCGCTTCATACGTGGTGCTTGAGTGGCACTCGTGGCTGACCGGCCATCCTTCCTTCAGTTTTCGGTCAGTGCACGAGTTGGCTAAAGGGACGCAGTCAGTACCAAGCAATGGCCAAGGGCAACAAGAAGGCCCCTGTGCAGAAGCATACGTATGGTGCAACATCGGCTTCAGATCCTTGGACGAAGTGTCAGCAGTGTGGCAAGTGTGAGTGGAACCGCATCCTCCTCGCCCAAGGCTCGAAGTGCAGAAAGTGCAGCACCAAGCTCACCCTGTTCAAGCCGCCGCTGGGCCAGAACCAGAGCAGTGGGCAGGGGGGCGGGGCTTCGGCCCTCCGTGGGGCCGTGGGCCCAGCCAGCGACGCCATCGCCAAGCTCGTGGCCGCGCTCAAGGTAGTGCAGGAGCCATCGGTGAGGGTCCTCCAGGAGCAGCAGATCGAGCAGGCGCGCGCCGTGGCGGCCTCGCCGAAGAGCGTCCCCGCCGAGGAGGCGGTGCGCTTGGCGGCGGGGGCATGGCGCGACGCCTCGGCCAAGTGGGAGCAGGCGAGGGCGCAGGTGGAGCGCTGCAGCCTCAACCTCCAGCGCGCGCGTGAGCGCGAGGGGGAGACGGCACGCACGCTGGCGCTGGCGGAGATCAACAAGCGCAACGCGGTCACGGCTCTGGCCAAGGCCGAGGGCGTCACCTCCGCGCCCGCAGCGGCGCCAGAGGTGCCGCTCATCGACCTGTCGTGGGACACCAGCTTCTTCGACAGCATCGACGAGCTGGATTGCGGAGAGGAGGAGAAAGTGGAGTTGAAGAAGCTCGAGCAGGAGCTGAAGGACGCCCAGAAGAGTGTGCAGTCCAAGGCCGAGCAGGTCGCGGAGTGGCGCACCAAGACGGCGGCTTTGCAGGAGCGCGTGAAGGAGCGCATGACCAAGAGGAGGCGTGCCGACGGCGCGGGTCCCCCTGCGCAGGGCGCGGCTGCCCAGGCGCCTGCGGCAGGAGGAGCGCCTCCCCCCGCGGCCGCGGCGCCAGCAGGCACGGGCACGGCCCCAGCCCCCGCCGCGGCGCAGGCGCCTGGGGCTGCTGGCGGCGGCGCGGAGGCTGGCGTCTCCGAGGAGGACATCCAAGCCGAGATGGAGAGGCTGCGAGCGGCGGCGGAGGCGGGGGCTGAGGCTGCGGCCAGGGCCACGCCGCAGGCGGGGGTGGCAGCCTCTGCGCGAGGCCCCGCGGCGGCCGAGGACTTTGCGACTTCCTCGGCCACCGAGCCGCCTGCGCCGCCTGAGGCAGCTGACTCTGGAGCCAGTAGCGAGCTACGCAGTCTTTTCTTCGCGAATGTGACTTGCCTAGGCCCGAAGTCCTGGAACCATGTCAGCTCGCCAGATTTCCTCAAGCCATATCAGTGCATTTCTCTCACAGAGACGCATGCTGGCTGTCACACTCGGTCGAAGTGGGCGAAGAGTGCCAGACGTTTGAAGTGGAGATTCGTTGACAACCCTGCCCGTGCCACGGGAAGAGCGACCTCGAAGGCCACCGTGGGGAGGGCCAACGAGGGCGGGGAGCTCTTCATGTGCCAGGGGCATCGCCACGCGCACTGGGTGCTACCCAAGGCATCTGCTGCGCCCAGTTTTTGCGCAGAGGGCTCAGACGCCCTGGGCGGCTTCCTGCCAGTCGTCCTGCACATGGCAGGTTGTTCGATTATCGCGATAATCTTCGATGCTCATCCGTCAGTCGGGCTCGCAGGCGAGAACCTGCAGCGCTTCGCGACGCCCGGAGCGTTCATTCAAAGCGCGCAGCTACCTTGGTTCATAGTTGGGGATTTCAATATTGACATTTCTGTGTTTCAGCGTTCGGCATTCTTGAGGCGAACCCAAGGATTCACGAAAAGGGCTGATGTAGAATTTACTTGCGCAGGGAGTGCAGGTAGTTCACATGTCGATTTGGTTGTGGCTTCTGGGAGTTGTCTTCCGCACATACATAGTGCGCCGGCAGTTACAGATGCGCCTTGGAGCCCACACTGCGGCTTAGACATCCGCCTGCGCGGGGCGGGGCAGCAGCTCATGATGAAGTATTTAGAAGTAGCCCCTCGGCCCCCTCAAGCGCCCCGTCCTGTTACCCCCCCCACGGCCGGCTCCAAGAGCAGCAAAGCCAAGCTTGCCAAGCAGCAGAAAACGCAGGAGATTCGCGATCGCATGAAAGCGGAGTGCGAGCATCTTTTCTCCGATGCGTTTCCCGTCCTGAGGCTTCCTGGGCCCGACGGTTCGGCCCCCATCGGCCCCAGGCCCCGTGGCCGAAAATACTCCTGGCGCGCCGGCCGAGGACCCCGCTCTGGACCCCGACCTGGGGGGGGGGGCGATTTGGATCTCGGCCTTGAGGAAGAAGATCCATGGGCCGACGAAACTTGTTTCAAGAATGTAGGCAATCAGTGTCAGAGTGGCGTTGTTGCTTCTAATAGTTGTAGTGATGCCGATCCCGCGTCGCCCGAAGTGGGAGAGAGAGTTGGCGGAAGTTTGGGAGGAGACCCAGCCCCTGCGCCTGGCCCTGGGGAGACGGGCCTCGGCGCGGCCGAGGAGCAGGATAGCTTCGCCCCAGCTGGTGCTGCTGCTTCTTCTGCCCCCCTCCCCGCTTTCCATATTCCCAGCTCCACGTACGTAGCCTGCTCGGCTCAAGTTCCGTGGCACTCACACTCTTCTTCGGACGTTTGGCCCCCTATTCGAGATTCCCTCGCCTTCCAGGTAGGTGAGAAGCATATCATTCCCAGCAGTAGCAAGTTCGCGCGATGGATTGACACGGTGGAGCGGACCATCGGAGCTCACCACGACATCAGCGTTCCTCAGCGCTCTCGGCGAGACGGTTTCGACGGGGCAGGGTCCGCGCTGCCGCCCTCGCAGGGCTGCTGGTCGGCGCTCTTGACGGACATGAGGAGGTTGTGTGACCTCTCGGTTGAACAGTTGTCCGATTGGGAAGAGAAGTGTGTTCGCGCTGCTCGGCGGGCTTAGAGTCGTGCCGCAGCAGCCTCCCTGAGAGAGTTTCAAGACTGGATCAGTTCCACAGCCGCGCAGGGTCAGGTTCACCGCAGCATCAAGGATGGCGAACCTGAGCCAGACGAGTTCGACGGCGGGGCAGCTGGAGTTCTAGTTCACCCGATCGACATTGCATATAAGAAAGTTGAGCAGTGGCAAGCCAAGTGGCGAGGCTCAGCCACGCATGACGACATCATGAGCACCCTCGCGGACGTCAGGGCGCTCGCGGAGGTCGAGTCCTTGGAGCCGCTCACAGTGCGGGAGCTGCAGGGAGCTCTACGGGGCATGAAGGCCCGAGCGGGCCTAGGCGTGGACAGCTTGTCACCCACCGACTTCGAGCGCTTGCCGCCAGAGGGGCTTTAAGACATGTGCGACCTCTTCACCATGATCGAGGAGGGCCTGTCGCGGCCTTGGCAGGTCATGTGCATGACCGGGAGGCTCCTAGCCAAACGGTCTGGCGGAGATCGCGTCATCGGTCTTCTGCCGATGCTGTGCCGAGCCTGGTCCATGGCCCGCGAGGTGCAGATGAAGGAGTGGTCATCGTTGCAGGACGATGGCTGGGACGCGGCTGCGGCTGGCAACAGCGCCTTGAAGGAGGCGTTCGCCAGGGCGCTGCAGGACGAGCCCCAGACAAGGCTCAGCATCGCGCACGGCCACGGCCTGCTCGACGTGGAGGCCTTCTACGACGGCATCGAGTGGGGGCCGCTCGCCCGTTGCGCAGTGCGCAAAGGGTTTTCCCCAGTCATCCTCTTCCTGGAGATGCAGCTGTGCCTCATCCCGAGGCTGCTGCAGCAGCTCGACTCGGTGTCTGAGCCCGCCCAGGTCACGTGCTCCATCGTGCAGGGGCTGAGGAACGGCACGAGGTTCGCCAAATGCCTCACAGCGTTCGAGTGTAGCAAGTTGTGCGTTATGCACCCGTCGATGTCGGAGCGTATCTGGATCGACGATCTCTCACAGCGGGTGGCAGGATCGCGGCAGCACGTCCGAGCCACGCTCATCAAGGGGATCATGTCCACGGTTCGGGAGTTCAAGAAGCTCGGCCTGGGGACATCGCCCAAGAGCACGGTCACTTGCGCGCACCAGTGTGATGCAGTGGCAGTTGTTAAAGTTCTTCGGAGGCGAGGCGTGTCGTTGTCGGCGGTGCTCCAGTCAGCGCACTTGGGCGTGGACCTAAGTGCTGGGCGTCGCCAGGGCAGGGCTACGGTGCGCAAGCGCGCCACCAAGGCCGCCAAGTCTCATGGCAGACTCCGCCGCTTTGCCCAAGCGGCGAGGCGGTGTCACGCCACGGCGAAGCTGCAGCGGACGGGGCCCCAGGCGTCGGCGGTGCACGGCAACCAGGTCTACGGCGCTTTCGGGGCCAACATGCAGCTGCTGCGGCGGCGCTTGGGGGCGGTCGCGGGATCCTCCAAGAGAGGACGCTGCCTGTCCACGCTCCTGGCCTTGCGCCTGCCTGGCGCGGACCCAGGGGCTACGCTTCCTCGGCAGCGCGTGTCCCTCTGGCTCTCTGTGTGGTTGGAGGAGCCACAACCCAGGCCGTCCATCAGTCTCGCGTGGCCAGTGGCGGTCAAGCACTTGATGAGCATCAAGCCTGAGCAACGGAGTCGATATGTTCGTGGGCCGCTATCCACAGTCATACTGTACCTGCTGGAGGCAGGGTGGACTCCAGTCTCGCCTGTGGAGTGGGATCTGCCGAATGATGGTGCTCAAGCTGGGTTCTCTTGGAGATTCGGAGATGCCGGGTTCACGAGTCTTGATCAGGCAGCCCCATTACTGGACGAGCTGCAGCACACCATGGAGCTCAAGCAGTGGCGTCAAGCCGCAGAGTTGTTTTGTTGTGAAGGGCTCGCCGACGGAGTCGGTATGCAGTCGTACAGGAAGTTTGCGAATGATCTCACCCATGCTGAGCGAGGCCGCCAGTTATCAGAGTTGATGATTTCAATCGCCACTGGAGGTTTTTGGACGAGAGCTCGGAGTTTCGATGCTAATTCATGCGCGAGTGATGTTTGTGAACGATGCAAGGATGGCCGCGAGACGGCATTGCATCGGTGTTGGACGTGTGCCAAAAACGACAGCTCACCCGCATATGATCCGTCTGCGTCGCTACTTCCAGAGGCTGTCGCCGACTCTGAGGCCTACCCGTGCTTTTGGATGAGAGGCCTCATCCCTGCTCCTTGGACCTCCGTCTCTCCTCCTCCTACCTCCGAGTCTTGGGGCGGCGGGGGTCTTTTAAATGGTGGCCTCGTCGGGCCTTCCTGCTTGGGTGAAGGAGTCCCTGGCGAGCCCCTGATAGTCTTCGGACATGCTTCAGGGGGCGCTGACACCAACGATCCTAGGATCCGTAGGATAGGACTGGCTATTGCGTGTTTTAGTTCTTTCGATCCCCTCACCATTGGGCCCCATCTCCTCGAGCCCTTGGTGGGGGCCAGCGAAACGGTGCCCCGTGGAGAGCTCCAAGCTCTCGCCTGGGCCGTGCAGTTTTCAGCAGGCGCTCTGTGTACGTTACAGATTGTGCTGAAGTGGCTCGAGGGTGGCACGGGGGCCAGCTCCAATGCCCCTCAGGGCCTCAAGCAGATTTGTGGAGATTCATTGCCAAGTCGCTTTCTAGGCAGCAACGGGACCCATCCGACGCTGCTGTTATCCAAGTGCCATCGCACCTAGATGGCAAAGAGGTCGCTGAACGTCAGTGGCCGAGCTGGCTCATTGGAGGAAATTGCGTGGTTGATGAGCTGGCGAAGGAGGCAGCCCGTCGAGCTAGAGTGCCCTTGGCCGACCGTACCAGGATCGCCCGTATCGAGTACAAAGCTCGGCTGGTCAGGAAACGTCTGCTGCGCGCAGGCCTCGACTCCATCGTCGCTGCTCAGGCCAGCCGCGACGTCGAGGAGGCCCGCCCCGCGCAGCGTATCCCTCCACCGCCTCCCATAGCTGTTGCACGCTTCGCGTCCGCGCACGTCCTGACCGAAAGTGGGGGATCGTGCAGCGTGTGGAAAGGCTCTGCTGCTAAGGCGTGTAGGTCCGACTGGTTAAAAAGTGAGTGTTTCCAACTCTGCTCCGTGGATGGTAGGTTGTCCCGTCTGCCCCCAGGACGTAGGCTGCACCACGCAGGAGGCTGGGTCGATCCCTCACACGCCTTAATTTACCACCACAGCTTGAAGATTTGGTACTGCGGCACATGCGGTTATTTCGGTCAGTCCCAGCTCAGGGGATTAGGCAAGCCGTGCAGTCTTCCAGTCTCCAAGACCCGACGGGAATATCTCAATCGGTTCAGCAGGGATTTGCATCCCAAAGCTGGGACCTGAGCTCAGCCCTTTTTATCCCTACGGGATGGCGGAAATCCTGGAAATCCTCCTCCTCCTCCTCCTCCTCCTCCTCCTCCTCCTCCTCCTCCTCCCCCTCCTCCTCCCCCTCCTCTTCCTCCTCGATCCTCGGCCGCCCATGTGGCGCCACGCCCGCGCGACGCGCCTCGCGGGCCTCGCCTGCCGAGCTCGCCGCGCCGCGAGGCCGTGGGCCGGCCGCCCTGCCGCGAGGGCGGCCTCGTCGGCGGCCGCCGTGGCGCGGCCGCTGCTGCAACCGCCAAGCTCTGGTGAGGGGGCCATTTCGGGCAGCGCCCGGGGGGTCGCCGCTGCCAGGGGTCGGGTGGGCAGCGCCTCCGAGGCTCGTGCGCAGCGCCCTGGGCAGGAATGGGCGGATGGCGAAGAGGAAGAGGAGGAGGAGGAGGAGGAGGAGGAGGAGGAGGAGGAGGAGGAGGAGGAGGGGGAGGAGGACGAGGAGGAGGAGAAGGAGGAGGAGGTGGAGGACGAGGGCGAGGGCGAGGGCGAGCAGAAAGACCAGAAGCGTCGTGGATGCCTCTCGGAGTCTCGCGGATGTCGCTTGAGAGCTTCCTGGAGCTCCCAGGCAGCGCTGCCCGGGCGCGGAGCGCAGCTCCTTGGCAGCCCCCATGCAGCGCTGCCTGGGCCCCAGCGCAGCTTCCTCGTAGAGCGCTTCCTGCGCTATGCGACTGCACACCTCGGAGAGCTCTTCCGGCAAGGTTCGAGGATCGAGCATCGAAGAGAATTTTGGTCGGTGCCGCTGCGCTCGGCAAGATTTCGCGAGGTGTCGAGAGGTCTCGAGGGGAGTCTCCTCCTTGATGGGTTGGCGACCGCCCTGCTGGTGACCCCCCGTGGGCGCTGACTGGCCATCCAGCTCTACCAGGATTGCGGCATCGACACGGAGGCCGCTGGGGTGCCCACCATTGCCGTGATCGGGCCCTCGCGCCGCGGGAAGCTCGGTGGGTGCTAAGGGTGTCCCTGGCCCAGAGCAGGGTCCAGTTCGATCCGATCGATCCGGTTCGATGCCGATTCTGGCCGGCCCGATCCGAATCGATTTCGATTTCCCGCCGATCCGACGCGACCCGACGCTTACATGGCATTGTTGTGCATCCCGGTGTAGCTGATCCGATCCGATTTCGACTCCTTGCCGATGCGGTCTGATTCGGCGCACGCTCCAATTCGATCCGATTTGCCGACTTGATGTTGACTGATCCTGCAAGGTGTCCCCAGCTTCTCGCCCCATTCTGGAGCCGCTGGAGCCCCCTGGGCCTCGTGAGGGTTGCTCTGAAGACCGTGGGGGCCTCCCAGGAAATCCTGGAGACACTTCTGGACATGGACACCTCTGGCAACACCCGAGAAGAGCGTGCTGGCCAGCCTGCTGGCTGGCGGGCGGCCAGACCTGTTCAAGCAGTCGCACAGCTCGTTCGAGGCGATGACCAGCGGCACGCACGTGTGCGAACTGCCAGGGGTTGGACCGGCGGGCAGGGCGCTGCGCGTCATAGACACCGAAGGGTTGTCGCACGTAGGCCGCAGCCGCAACAAGGAGGCTTTGGTCAGGCAGTTCCTCATTTCGACGTACTTGACAAGCTCGTGGCTGATCTGGTTGGACACCGAGGTGCTCTCCACAGGCTTCTTCACCACAATGTGGCTGGTTCACGACTACGTCGTTGATGTGTTGCGCATACGCGACGCCGCGAGAGCGAGGCTCCCTCGGATCATGTATGTCCGCACGCAGGAGACCGAAGTGCAGCGGCGGGAATATTCTGCGGACTTCGACAACTTCGGGGCGTTTTTCGAGCGCGTCATGGAGGATCACGAGGACGCACCAATTCTGAGGCAGATGTTCGCTGACAACGGCATCCGAGGTCACGCGCTACCCGTCTGGACTCTGGAGGACCTGGAGAAGTTCGAGGCTGGCCAGTTTTGGTCCGAAGGCCATACTTCACCCTTCCCCGAAGAAGAAGCAACTGCATAAACATCAACTGTAGAAGGTCCGCGCAAGCTTATTGGATCTGCGCTGGATTCCCCTGGCGGCGCTTCCAGCGCCGCCCCTGGAGCGCGCCAGGGAGGGGGGTTCCAGCGCCGATCCAGGAAATCCGCGCGGACTTCCAAAAGTTGATGCGCGTGTTGTTTATTTCTTATTCTGCTTCCGCAACTCTGTAGCCGAGCTCTGGGACAAGCTCGACGCGGCTAGCGGCGGAGGCGAGGGAGCTGGCGAGGAGCGGTCGGATGGCCCGCCGCTGCTAGCGCTGGGATCGCTGCAGCAGCACTTGGACAAGATCGCAAAGCTAGAGGCCTTTGACCCGCGCGACCACGAGGCCATGAAGGCCAGGGACGGAAAAACACCCCGACACCCACCACTGGCAGTTATTGAACTGGTCGTTTATTGAGCAGCCCTGCCCTGTTGGATTCCTTCCCTGGGCGCCGCTTGCCAGGATGCCTGTTACGAGGGTGGTGCTCTTGCCCTCCAATTCGGACGCCCGACATGATTACGCAGACCGAATGTTCACGACACCCAACAACAAACATTGTCCAAAACCGAAAGCGGCCGCTGTTGGGCGGGCGGCCTTCTGTCTCAAATGGGCAACGTCCGTGGCGACACCAGCAGCGACTTCGGCCGCACCGGTCCAGAAAGTGTCGCATACACGTTAGGGTGACCTTTCGCCAGAGTGACCTTTGGTGCGGGCACATTGGGCCCCCCCGATGGCTGAACGCGATGCGACAGCAGCAGCTTTCGAGCTCGGGTTTGGCCTCCCCGCGGTCCCTGGAAGTCGCGCACCAAAGGTCACTCTTGGCACTCTTGACTAGGGTTACTTTTGGGTGTAGTCGAAGGTGGCGCGCCTGCGGGCCGCCTTCCGCGCGTCCTACGGGAAGCTGAACCCCTCCGAGGGTGCAGAGGTGGACCCAGTGAAGCTCGCGGACCTTTTCGACCCGGAGGACCGCGCAGTGCGTGCGGCCGGCTGCGACCTGAGCGCCTACGCGAGCGCCCGCCTGCAGGAAATCTGCGCGTCCATGCGCCTAGAGCCGGAGGTGGCGTTCGCGGACCCCGAGGTGAACAGTGGGAAACCGATTTCAGCCCCCACAGCAATGGATTGTAGATGTCAGCGTGTTGCAGTTATGGCGAATGTGCGCGGAATTACGCAGCGTTGTCGCTGGCTGACTGGCCGTCGAGCATTTCCCGTTTGCAGCTAACACGTCGTTTGACGGTCTAGTTGGCCTAAGGTTCCCCCTGTGGGGGCGGCAGGGGCGGGGCACGCTTTGCATGCGCTCACGAGGTCCAGGCCGTCCTCGCGCAGTTTGCGAGGGCGGCCCCGATCTTCTCCGCCGCCGTGCAGGCGTACTGCAGGAGCGGCCTGAGCGAGGGGGACATCCTGCTGCGCGCGGTCGAGGACGTCGGGCGACGCGGCCTGTGCGCCCCCGCCGCCCGCGGGCACACTGGCGCCCCCCGATGGCTGAGCGCGATGCGACAGCAGCGGCTTGCGAGCTCGGGTTTGGCCTCCCCGCGCGCCCCCGAAAGCCGCGCACCACAGGTCACTCTTGCCTGGGGTCACTCCTGCGTGTCGTCGACAGGGACGGCGTGGACGCACCGCTCTTGGGCCCAGGGATGTGCCTGGCCCCGGGCGGTGGGCAGGCGCAGGCCTCGCCGCCCCCGAGGAGTGGTCCCTCGACGCAGAGGCGATGCGCTCCGCGCTGCTCGGCGCGCTCGGCGCCGCCGACGAGAGCTTCCTGCGGCAGACGGGCCTGCCAGCGCGCACGGCGCGCCAGCTGAGACTGCGGGAGCGCCTGGCGTGGCGCATCGACGAGTGCGTGATGCGCCTGCGCGGGCGGGTGGCCACCGAGCTGGAGCTCCGGCCGGATGCCGCCAGCTCGCCGCCGGTCCTCGCGTGGGTCTGGCGGCTCGGCCGGTGGGCGGCCCCGCAGATCAAGGACCGGGGGTTCGCAGAGGCCCCGACCTCTCCTTGCCGCGGGCAACCCTTAAGGGAGGAAGAGTCGACTGGGCGTAAGAGGGACCTTTCGCCAGAGTGTCCAGTGACCTTTTTGGTGCGGGCCCAGAGGGGTCCCCAGACGGCTGAAAACGAGGCAGTAGCAGCTGCTTGCGCGCCCAGGTTTGGTACCCCCGCGGCCCTAAAAAAGTCGCGCACCAAAGGTCACTCTTCCCCAGGGTCACTCTTGCGTATAGCCGAAAGAGGCACCTCAACCCCCACAGTTGGCGTTTACCAAGCAGCCCTGCACAGTGCGATCCCTTCCCTAGGTGCGTTTTTACTGACAGGCTGCGCTCGTCGGGGTGCTTCCCACGAGGGTGGTTTTACGGCGGACGGTGTTTGTCAGCGTTCGGCCTCTGGGGGCACTCGCGTCGACTAGACGTAAGAGTGACCCTTCGCTGGGGTGACCTTTGTTGCGGGCCCATTGGGGTCCCCCGATCGCCGAACGCGATGCGATATCAGCGTCTTGCGCGCTTGGGTTTGATCCCCTGCGGCGCCCCAAAAACCGCGCACCAAAGGTCACTCTTACCCAGGGCCACTCTTGCGTGTAGCCGGGGCCCCCCGGAACCGTGAAACGACTACTCGGGAAAAGCTGGTCCCAGGGAAAAAGTGCAAACCTCCAGGGGGGTCACGTTGTGGAAAAAAAACACGGCGACGGAGTTTGAGGGGGTGGGGCAGCCCCAGGGTGGGGCCATGGAGCGTCCCTCTCTCTCCCTCGCATGTCCCTCTCTCCCTTCCTGCATCCTCTCTCTCTCTCTCTCTCTTTCTTTCTCTTTCTTTCTCCCTCTCTCCTCTACCTTCGGCGCTCGGCCAATGTGGCCGTCAGCTCCCCAGTCTGGCCGTCGCGGAGCCCTCGACATCGCATCGGTTGGGAAGCTGGCAGTCTTCAGAATGCGAGTCAGGGTCGATCGTTTCATTCCGCGTCCGTGATCGGACCGGGCTTCGTGTTCGTACAGGACCTTGGTCTTGACTTTGGGGTGAGGGAGCGAGCCCAGCTGGAGGCGTATATTTCCTGCCTGGCCTAGGGCCGTCCAGAGCGAGTCTCCCCTAAACGTCTCCCCTCGCTGCGGCACCAGAGAAACACACCCTCGCTGGACGTGCGGGTGCGCCAGAAAGCGCGCACGCGTGGGGGCGCGGGAAACGCAGGATGCAGCACAGAAGCAAAAACACACACCCGCGTCCAGTGCGGCGTCGTCGGCGCGCCCCTGCGCAGCCCCCCCCCCCGCAGGACGGGAAGGCCGTGCGCGGCGCCCGCGTGAAGGACTCGTCCCTCTGGACGGACGGCTCCTCGTGGACGGTGTACGAGGACTCCGCCGCCGCGGGGCCGCGGGACCGTGTCTGCCCCCGGGTGCCCCCGCCGCTCCCCTGGCGCGCCTCCTCCTGCTGCTCCCCTGCTTCCGGCCCCTCGCCACCCGCCTCTCGTCCTCCTCCGCCTCCGACTCCGACTCCGACTGCTCCTCCTCCTCCTCCCTCCTCCCTCCTCCTCCTCCTCCTCCTCCTCCTCCTCCTCCTCCCTCCTCCTCCTCCTCCTCCTCCTCCTCCTCCCCTCCTGCTCCCCCTCCTCCTCCCCTCCTCCTCCTCCTCCTCCTCCTCCTCCTCTCCTCCTCCTCCTCTTCCTCCTCCTCCTCCTCCTCCGCCTCCTCCTCCTCCTCCTCCTCCTCCTCCCCCTCCTCTTCACCATCCGCCCACCTGCTCCGCGGGCGTGATGGACGGCGCGCCTGGCTCGCCCCGATGCTGACGTTGCAGGCGCCGGGGCGCCCGCGGCCTTTCGCCCTGGCGCCGGCTGTTCCGACGCGCTGCGTCACGTCTTGGGGAGGCTTGCCTCGCCTGCCTGGGGCGCAGGGCGCAGGGTTTGCCGCGGGTTTTTGCCGTGGTTGCTGCGTCGTCCACGTGAGCGCGTCAAGAGCAAACGGCGCGGCGACATCTGCTGATCAGAGCTGAAAAGGCCCCGTGACATGTCCACAAGCTGCGCACCATGGCCCACTCCACATCGGAGAGAGGAGGTGCGCCCAAGGTCACTCTTGCATGTAGCCGACCTGTTCGAGGAACGCCGCGCGGGGATGGCGCAGGTGGCCTCTGCATCGCGCTTGCCTCGCTGGCGCCACCCGCCACTGCACTCTTCTCCCACGCGCTCTCATCTCTACTCAGTATGTCCCTTCACCAGCGCCCCGCGCCCTTTCTTTTCTCCCTTGTGCCAAATTCGGCTACGATGCATCCTTCGGCTGCCTCTTCCGATTATTGGACTCAAGCTGCCGCTGACGAGAAACTTCCTCCCGCCTTTTCCCGGGCAACGTTAGAAGATGAAGGGCTCATGGGGGAACGCATCGACCCCGAAGCGGTCCTTGATCGCCGCCAGGCGCCAGATTGTGCGGTTTCGCGACCGGTGGCTCTATCGCTGGTCTATCGGTGATGCATCGCCAATTCAAGCTCGATGCTTCCCCCCGGAGCCGGCCCCCCATGTCACCCCCCCATCTTGTCCTAACTTCTTCATCATTCGTCCCCAGAGTTCCGACGCCGCGTTGTTTCACAACGTGGGCCCCTGCAAGATCCGGACCCCTTCCGTGGGACCCGCCGTTCCTCCTGAGCTTTTTATTGACGGCCCTGTGGGGCCTGGCGAGGGCCCCCTGCAGGCAGCTTTCTCTTAGTAACACACGACGTCCGCCAGTTGTTGGTTCCGAGGCGAACCCAGACATCCGGCTGCTCAAACTTTTGGGATGCGTGGGCACCGGGGGTCTGGACCACTTCCCCAGGACCGGTCTTTCGTCCTGAATCGTCTGTTGACGCTCCCGAGGCCCGGCGAGGGCCCCCAGAGGCCGAATGCTGCCAAAATCCCGCCGCTCCAATTCGTGTTTGGAGCGTCGGATCTCTGGGAAAGGGAGTACTCCCTTTTTTCTGCAACTGTAGCAATTTTCTCGGAAGGCGCAATTATAAATTGCAGCGTTTCCGAGAGTTGCAATTTAATTGCGACGGCAAGATCTCTGGGGTGGTCGCCTCCGCGGGTTCTGCCCCTCGAGGAGCAGTGGGACTCGCGGCACCGGGGCGGCTCGTGGGTGGGCGCCCCGCGCGCCAGCGGGGCGCTGGCCGAGGGCAGGGCCGCGCTGCCGGTGCCGGGGCCCGGCCCGTGAGGCGGAGGGCCTGCTGGGCCGCCGCCGCCGCCGATGGATCGGAGGGGGTGGTCGGTCACGCGTCGATCGACCGATCGATCGGGGGGCTCGATCGATCGGAGGGGCAGCAGGGTGGAGGAATTGGAGGACGGGGGGAATGAGGGGGAGGAGGAGGAGGAGAAGGAGGAGGAGGAGGAGGAGGACGAGGAAGAAGGGGAGGAGGAGTGGCGGGGTGAGGAAGGGGGGGGAGAGGAGGGAGAGGGGGTGGAGGAGGGGAGGGGAGGGGGTGGGGGGGTGAGGAAGGGGGGGAGGGGAGGAGGGGGAGGGGGGAGGGGGGAAATGGAGGAGAGGAGAGGAGGAGGAGGAGGAGGAGGAGGAGGAGGAGGAGGAGGAGGAGGAGGAGGAGGAGGAGGAGGAGGAGGAGGAGGAGGAGGAGGAGGAGGAGGAGGAGGAGGAGGAGGAGGAGGAGGAGGAGGAGGAGGAGGGAGGAGGAGGAGGGAGGAGGAGGGGGAGGGGGAGGAGGAGGAGGAGGAGGAGGAGGAGGAGGAGGGGGAAGAGGGGACAGGAGGGAAGACCGTTTCTCCTCGCCCTCCGCTCCCGTTCTCTCCGCCAGGCTGCCGAGACTGAGGGGCCAGGAGGCTCGCGCCGCTTGGCGCCCCGTTGCAGCGCAGGGGCTGCTGGCCGGTGCAGGCCGATTTTCGAACACTTTTCGGCCGCGTCGCGCGAGTGGGGCCGCCCGAGTGGGGCCATGGCAGGGTCAGGTGAGGAAGGGATACCAGCACCGATATTATTCCCTCGTCACCACGGCTGGATCTGCCTCGAGATCCAGGTCAGAACGCACGCCAGGAGAAGTACGTGGAGTGGCGGTGTCGGCACCAGTTTGTTCTCCCAAGACGGGGTCGGAGCATCGCGCTGCATCGCTGGTGCATCGAAGATGTGGCGCGATCCAGGGCGCGGTTGTCTCCATCCTAGCATCGCCAGTGCACTGGCAATGCATGGCTGTCCGTAGAGGATCATAGAGGGCGGGGTTAGCCAAGGCGACGTCAGGGAACGAGCCCGGCTGGAGGCTGACCTTCCACATTCCATGGGCCGTTTTGGGAGATGTTATTCTCACCCGCCTTCTGGCCGACCCCACCTTCCAGGGCCCAGTTCGATTCGACCGATCCGGTTCGACGCCGAGATCATCCGGCTCGATCCGAGTCGATTCCGATTTCTTGGCGGCCCGATGCGGCCCGATGTCTGCGCAGGGCTTTGCCGGTCCGATCCGATGTCCACTCCGTGCCGATGCGGTCCGATCCGACGCGCGTCCCCATCTGATCCGATTCGATGTTGACTGATTGGTCCTGCCCTTACGACCCCCGGACATTGCGATCCTCCGCCCCAGCCTGCTAGAGCTTGATTCGGGCGGCCTCGGAGAGCGCGCCGCCCGCCAGCCGCCTGGCGGCGGCGGGCACGATGGAAAGGAAGGCGACAAAAGAGGCACCAGCACTCGTCGTCCTTCGGAGGGGCTCGACGTATACACTACATCGTTTGGTCGTCCAGGGAGCTAAGAAGCTCAGCGAAGGCATTCGGTGCATAGACGATCCAGCATCCCACAGGTTGGGATGCTGGGGCGTCTATACACCGACCTCGTTGGCCGTCCAGACGACATAGAGTGTATACTTCGAGACCGTCCCAGTCGTCGTCGCCGAAAGCTGCGTGACGACACGGTCGCAAGAGCAATACGAGAGCTGCTCCAGTAAAAGGGCACGGCCTTGATAGCAGAAGAATTTGCCGATGTTTTTGGCACGTCGCGTTCTGCATTGGGTGCGGATGCCGCGGTCCATCGCCCGCATCGCGGAACAGATCATGCCATGGACATGACTTTTCGCAGGTCCGCGTTGGTTTATTGGATCGGCGCTGGACCCCGCTCTCTTGTGCACGGAGCGCGCCATGGGGCGACGCCAGAGACGCCGCCAGGGGGCTCCAGCGCCGATTCCAGAAATCCGCGCAGGGGGCTTCAGCCCCGATCCGCGAAACCCGCGCGGACTTCCGAAAGTTTATGCTTATGCTTTTGTTTATTCCCCAACAGGAGCGCACTGGTGGACTCAGTGGATCTGAGGAGGGAAAATAACCGTGACAAACACAACTAAACGTTGAAGTGTATCCAGCTGCCTGCGGCAAACCCCGCCACCGTGCCTGTGCAACAGCGCACCAGGAAGGAGGCTGAGTGTAGGATCATTTCAATTCTGACGAGTAGTCTGCATTGGGGCGGATCGCGATTCCGATTTCGTCTTCGTTAGCGCACTAGGGAGGCGGAGGAGGAGGAGGAGGAACAGGAGGAGGAGGAGGAAGAAGAGGAGGAGGAGGAAGAAGATGGAGGAAGAGGATGAGGAGGACGACGAGGAGGACGAGGAAGGCGAGGAGGAGGAGGGCCCCAGAGGAAGAGGAGGAGGGGGACAGGGGGAGAGGAGGAGGAGGATGAGGAGGATTCGAAGGGCTGGGGCGGGCCGGGTCGGGTCGGGACGAGGCGGGCCGGCCACGGCGCCACCGCCGCTGCCGCTGCGGTGAGCTCGCGTCGCGGCGGCCCGCGCCGCCGATGGCTGCCTGGCGGGCGAGTCTGCAGGGCGCCCGGGGACACCGAGGGAAGTGTGGATGATGTCTCAGGCCAGGCCGGTGGGGACACCTGCAGTTGTCCTCTTTTTTCACCTCTCTGTGCGTGACCCTCAAGGCGCACGCGTCTCTGTGGAGCGTCCTGCGGCCAAGTGCCCTGTGCAGGCGCCATTCCACAGGGGGTGGGTATATGCTGACTGGCTGTCTTGCTCGCTCATCCCTCTCACAGGAAGGGCCACATCTGTCATGAGACGTTTGAGACTGACGAGCTGCGGCGTTCCCGCTCCAACAATCCCAGGCGCCCCAAACTCGCCCACCCCAGTTGTCACGGACAGCGTTTCGGCCTGTGTGCGGAGGCGGAGGGGTGGGCTGACCTGCCGCTGGCGCAGCGCAGCAGCAAGAGCTCGCTAGCTGGCGCGAGCCATCTGCACCGCCGCCCGCGCCAGGATTACTGTTGCTGCCGCCGCTGGATGCCAGGGATGCTGCCCTGGCACGCCTGCCCATGCACGAGCGGGACATCGATGACACGGGCCTGCAGAACATAAAGGATGAAAGATCTCGGGCAGCCGCCTTGCACACGGAGGCCCTCCTCACTGACCAGCGCGGCGCGCTCACCGAAGTGCCGACGGCCCGCACGCGCGCGGTGAAAGAAGCACGGGAGGCAGCGGCTGGACACATCATCTGGAGCATCGGCGACGAGGACTCCTTGCAGGGCTGGCGCCTTCTGTTCTGCTTCGACCAGCTCCTGTTCGGCTGCGCCGCGACGCGGAGGACAGCGCCAAGACCGCCCTGGAGAGGGTGGTCGAGCGGTTGGACCTGTTTTGGGCGGGGGAGCGGGACCAGCTCGCGTGCCCCACGTCTGCGCGGGTCAAGACACGTTCCGTTCAGAAAGGCCTCGCCAAGACCGCCCAGCTCATCCGGCACTTGTTACACGAGCGTGAGCTGGGGAGGGCGTGCCAGGCAGCTCGGGGCACGGTCAAGACGCGGGACGCGGGCACTACACGCCATGCATTCTCACACAGCACGGCTTAGGCGAGAGCGTGGACCAGGTCGACGGGGGCGCGGAGGAGGACACGGACGTTGAGGAGGAGGCGGACGGGGGCGCCGAGGCCCGTCGCAACAGCGCAAGCACCCGCGGGGAGCCGGTTCGGGCCAATTGTGCGATCATTTTGAACACAGGTTGCGTCTCACCGCGGGCACGAACGGCGAAAGCACCGCGCAGGTGCTGGGCGAGCTGTGCATCGGGAACGGATCGAGCGAGGCGAAGGACCTCTTGCTTGCAGGGCGCCTGGTGGGCATCGCCGAGCGGGGCGCGGGCGCGAGATCGGTGGCATCCGGCACGGCCCCACGCCGATTGATCCGCCAGGCCGCGCGCGCCACGCGGAAGCTGGAGATCCACAGCGCTGTCGGGCCCCATCAGCACGGCGCCCTGGAGCCGGGCTGCGCTGAAGCCCTGCAGAAGACGATCACCGTCCACACAGGGTCGCACCCCGATTCGGCTTTCATCAGCATGGACGTCCGGTCAGCTTTCCGCCGCCCCCGCCGCGGGCGCCTGTGCCGGACCCTCCGCGCGCGGCGCCCTGACCTGGAGATGCTCGCCCGGTCAATCTACGATCTGCGAGGGGCGCGCGCGGTTGCAGGGGAGGGCAAGGCCAGCTCCATTGTCTTCCATTGGCTGGGCCTGGACGAGGGCGGCCCACTCCCCCCAGCGCTGCGAGGCATCTTCCAAGCGGGCCCCCTCGACGAGCTGAGCGCCCAGTTGCGCGCGTTGCGCGTCGAGGCCAAGGCGGTCGCCTTCTTGGATGACGTCTATTTGCGGGTGCGGGTGCCCCGCGCGCGCGCCTCCACAGCCCTCAGGTTCGCGACTGAACTCCACGCGAGCGCTGGCCTCGACGAAGACCAAGGTCTGGGCGCCGGAGGCCGCGGACGAGCTGCCGGACGAGCTGCGCCACATGTCCGCGCCAGCGCTGCCCTGTCTGGGCAGCGCCCTGCCGTTCATGGGGAACCACAGGGTGACGGAGGAGGAGGGCGGCGACTGGCGGGACGCCACCGCTGGGGCTGGAGCCGCTGACGAGGCGCCCCGGGCCGCGACGCGCCTCGGGCGCTTCAACGAGAGATTCCAATCTTTGGCCACGGCGGGGACCCCCATTCATCAGGCCTTCACGCTGCCGCGCAACTTCGCGAACGGCCCCACCACCCACGCCCAGAGAGGGCGACCTGGAGCCCCTGAAACGCGGAAGCTTGGCGACGATAGGGTCGCCCATTTGGTGGGTGAGTGGCTCAGCGGGCCGCTGTCTGCAGCGTCGCGGGCTGTGCTGTTTTTTCTTGCTGGCCAGAGAAGGAGGGGGCGGCTTCTCTTCTGCCGAGCAGTGCGCTGACCCGGCCACATTGGGTTTCTGCTCAACCACGCGGCGGGCGGCCCTCGCTGGCCGCGCAGGGCCTATCCACGCTGGACGAGAGCGAGCGCGCCGCCCCAGGCTTCCACGCGGCGCTTGCGCAGGCCCGAGGCCCGCCAGCGCACCGGCACCCGCAGGCGTGCCAGCGGGGGGCCCTCCCAGCGCCACCTGACGCGGTCGGCCCAGGCCCAGGAGCGCGGGCAGTGCCGCGAGCTTTCTGCGCAGCCAGGGGGCAGAAGGGGGCACGCGGCTGCAGGTACCGCGCCGCGACGAGCACACGCCAGTCGACGACGAGTTCCGCGCGGCCCACCGCCGCCGCTTGCTCTTCGAGGACCCAGCGGGACAACGCGGAGCTCCGTGCCAGCACTGTTCCCGCCGGCCGGAGCAGCCGCGTGCATCGGTGGCGCGGCAGCGGTACGGGAGCCACGCCTACTGCTGGGACAAGGGCCCCAGCTTCTGCCGCAGGCACAACAGATGTCGCGACGCGCTGGCAGCGTCGCGAAGGCGAGAGTGGGGCAAGGACGCGGCACTGACAGAACAAGCGTACCCGAGATGGGATTGCGTGCGCGAAGACGGCACCAAATATAGAGATTGCAGTATTCGACGTGGTATTGCCGCGCGATCCCGCACGCTCTGGCCCCCCTCGCCATTGACGCGGGCGTGGTCGGAGTCACCACGGCAGACACCCGGCCCGGCAGCGGCCAGGTCTCGGCGCGACGGCCAGGCGGCCGCCGATCGGGAGCGAACAGAACACCACCGCTACCTGGGAGGCGGACTGCTGGCTACCGCGCTCGAGACTGGCGGGCGCTGGGGCTCGGAGTTCCGCCGCTTGGCCACGGCCGCGGCTCTTCAGCGCGGGGTCGCCGCCCAGCTGCTGGCGGGCGCGGCTAGCCTCCCGCGCCCTTGGAAGAGGCCCTGGGAGGCTTCCACCGTGGCCGCCCTCCCCTGTGCCCCTCGCCTCCGCCCCCCCGTCGCCCAGCTAATGAATCAACGTCTTTCACCGCGCCCCCCCTCCGCTCTCTGCGCTGCTTGCCTGCTCCCCCTCTCCGTCCTGTGCCCCTCGTCACTCCCCCCTCGTGTTTTCCTGTTTCTCCTGGCTCCGGGGTCCCCTTCGCTCCTCTCGCCCGTCCCCGTCCTCCGTCCAGTCCACCTCGCGCCCCCGCCTGCTTGTTGGGGGCCGGGCGCGGTGTTTAATTCATTGTTGCGTCAGTTGTAGACTCCGCTTGGCATCGCGGGCATGTTCTGGAGGTGGAGCCAGGCCGCATTGGCACGAGCCCCGCGTCATCGCCGGTCGGCGGGCCTCCTGTCCCCTAGCAGCGCTGTCCCGTGGCCAGCAGAGGGACGCTCTCTCCCCCTGGCGTTGCTTGCTGGCCCACCTCTGTCCTCACCTCTCCTTGGTCGAGGTGGAGGAGGAGGAGCAGGAGGAGGAGGAGGTGGAGGAAGAGGAGGAGGAGGAGGAGGAGGAGGAGGAGGAGGAGAGGGAGAAAATGAGGATAAGGAGGAGAAGGTTTCGTGGGGCCTTCTTTAGGTTTCCTGTGGGCCTTCTGAGAGTTTTCTGCAAGTTTCTTGGGGCTGTGTTGGCCACGAACAATGTTCCGGACGTTCCGGACATGCTCTGGACAAAAAGTTGTTCTGGAAAATTTGTTCCGGACATTTGTTCCGGACAACTGTAGGAATTGACGTCCTTGGGGGCCGCGCGAGCGCCCTCGGCCTGGAGCCACCATGGGAGCCTGTCGCGGCCCACAAACGTACGATTCGGGGCCCGCCGGCTCCGCATCATTTGAAATTACGTCCCTGGGCGGGGGTGGAAGCGGAGGAGGAGGACGAGGAGCGGGTTGAGGAGGAGGAGGAGGAGGAGGAGGAGGAGGAGGATGAAGAGGTCGAGGCGGAACGAGGAGGATCGAAGAGGTAGAGAGGATGGAGGGTGGGAGGGGGCGAGGGAGGGAGGGAGGGAGGGAGGAGGAGGAGGAGGACGAGGAGGAGGAGGACGAGGAGGAGTTGCTTTTGCTCAGTTGGGGCCTTCGGCCACAGCGGGGGGGAAGGACGAGGGGAGGAGGAGGCCCAATACAGCCCCAAAACGACCCCAAGAGCAGGCCCAAAGGGCAAAACCGAACAGACTTTCCGAGCCCTCGCCTCCAAGACGCTTCAGGAGGTCCCGAACAGCTTCCTCGAAGTCCCAAAGAGGCCCCAAGATGACCCCAAACGGACCCCAAAAGGCCCCCAGGAGGTCGGCAGGAGGGCCACAAACTGCGCCCCACAGGCCCACGGACGACTTCCGATTGGCTTCTCACCCACAACCCAAATGCTGAGCCAGAGGTGGCCCGATGTGGGCGTACTGCCTCATTCCAGGGGTCGGCGGACGTGGCGTAAACCTATAAAATGATTGCGCCCCAGGGCGCCAGAGTCGTCCCGAGCGGCCGCCAGAAGCCCGAGTTACGCCCCAAAAAGATCAAGGCTTCACATTGAAGTCAAACCTTGATGTGAAGCCTTGCGTTTTTCCACCCAGGGACCTCCATTTTAGTCCTCCCAGCGCCAGGGCGCTCGAAATCTGCGTCCCTGGGAGGCGGTGGGCGCGCAGATGGGGGAGAGCTCAGGGCCGCCGGGGGCCCTTCCCTGCAGCCCTCCCGCCGCCCAGGGACGTAGATTTCGGACGCTCAGGCGCCGCGGGGGGGCAACATCGACGTCCTCGGGCGGGGGAATCCTCCATGTGGTTGGTTTTTCTGGCGTTACCGTTTCGGGGG
>CAUYUJ010011880.1:322065-339565 GCA_963575745.1 Prorocentrum cordatum
ACAATGTACCCTCCCGACACAAGCTCCCCTAATGGGTCGCTGCAAGCCTTCTTTCTGACTTCAAGGGCGCCCCCTTGAAAGACCAGTACTCTAAGGGCCCAGCTTTCAGACGAGAGCCCTGTATTGAAACGGAGTTGCCTTGCATCCCCCAAGAAAACAGTCAGGATTGCGAAACAGATATGGTCATAAACTTTACCGAGGTGTGCAGCGATATCCTCGTTACGAAAAAGAGCCGCACCCAGTCGTGTAACTTTCGTACAGTTTTGTATTTCTGGTCCAGAACTTCGAAGACATTCCAAGCGGAATGAACTTCCTCCATGCGTACAGCAAGTTTATGATCTTTCACAAACTGGAGTCTTAAGTGAGAGCCCTACCTTGAAAAGGAACTTCCCTCCATCCCTGTAACTGTAGTATGCTTTGTACACGAACGTGCGCAGCGCTACTTCGAGAATCCCGTTTTGGAGCGGAATATCTCGCTATCGTTGACACTGTCGTAAGTTTTCCAGCCGAGTGTGCGCGGTGCTGAGGCCAGAAGTCATCTTCAACATAACCTCTCCTGCATGCTTGTAGCTATTGCAAACATTTACGATGGGATGTGCACGTCGTTAAGGGGATAGGTCCATCATTGCAACCACCCCTCTCCATCTTTGCAGCTGTTGCAAACTTTGAAGACGAATGCGCGCGGTGCTGATGCGAGAGCACCATTTTTGCAAACCACCTCCTCCACCAGTGTAGCAGTTGCAAATTCAAGTGCCAGGATGATGCACAATGGGCAAGTTTCAGGCGAAAAGCCCGGCCCGCTCTACAGGGCACGTTTGGCGGCGCGATTTGGAGGAGTTATCTATGAGGAGCAGGGATGCAGGAGGAGGGGGGATGAGAGGGAGGATATGGAAGCAGAGGACGAGGGGAGGCCTTCCCTGGCCCCTCCCCCTCGTCTCCCCTTCCCCCCTGCCATCCTCCCTGGCCCCCTCCTTCCCCCCCCGTGCGCGGCCCCAAGAAAGCTCGGCTGCTTCTCGGGGACGGTTCTTTCAGCCAGAGAAAACAGGTCGTCTTGGGGGCCTCGTGGGGGTATCTCGGGGCCTCTCGAAGCCTCCCTGGGGCCTCCTGGGCCAACTGGGGCGAACAACTCGGATTTCCCTCTCTTGCGCTCTTCTTGGGGCTGTCTTTGGGCCGTCTTGGGCCGTCTTGGGCGCCTCTGGGGCCGTCTTGGATCCCTCTTGGGCCGTCTGCGGGCCCTCTTGGGGCCCTTTTGGGGGCCACTTGGGCCGTCGTGGGGCGGTCTTGGGAGTCTCTTGGGCCGTCTCGGAGCGTGAGAAGCTAGAAATGTCGAGGGCCCCCGTAACACTGAAAAGCCCAGGGGAAACCAGCGATTTTTGCCTCTCGGATCTCTTGGGAAGACTCTTTGGGCTCTCTTGGGCCGCATCGAAGGCTTCTTTGGGCCGTCTTGGGGCCTTCTTGAGCGTGCTGGAGGCGATCCTTCGGCGACTCGGGGCCCTCTTGGACCGTCCGGGCGGCCTCCTGGCGCCCTCTTGGCCCGTCTTGGGGCCCTCGCGGCAGGAGGAGGAGGAGGAGGACGAGGAGGAGGAGGAGGAGGAGGAGGAGGTGGAGGAGGAGGCGGAGGAGGGGGAGGAGGAGGGGAGGAGGAGGAGGAGGAGGAGGAGGAGGAGGGGAGGAGGAGGAGGAGAGGGAGGAGGATGAGGAGGATGGGGGAGGAGGAGAAGGGGGAGTCTAACGGTGTGGTACGGCGCCAGGGCCGCCGTGCCAGCGCGCTATCTCCACAGGGCCCCGAGATGATCCCAAGTTGGCCTCCGGGCGGCCCGAGCACGCCTCACGAACACCCCCGGAGGCTTCGAATGCAGCCCAAGAAGTTCCAAGAGGTGCCAAGAGGCTCGAGAGAGCTTCCAAGAGCGGCTCCAAGACGCACCAAGAGAGGCTTTGCTTTATCAGTTTTGACTCTCATGTTGGGTGAATGGTGCTCTGCAGACAGCATTTGCACTTGGGGGCGTGCTCATCTTATTCCAATCATGAGGAGTGCTCCCCTGGTTTTTCCCTGGACGCCTGGACCTCGTGGTTTCCCCGTGTGCTGGCTGGGCTCCCCGGGTGGTAGCCCCGTCGCCGCCCGTCCGGCGCCTCGTGGGCGCCTCTTGTGCGCGGGCGGGGCTCCCCGGTTTTTTTTGCTCGGTCGGTGCCCTCGGTTGGGCACCTCGTGGGCGCCTGGTGCCCTGCCCGGGTTTCCAGAGTCTTCGCCGAGCCGCCGCCGGCGGGCGTCCCGTCGCCGCCCACATCGCTGGCACAGCATAGCCTGCGCCACATCGCCTGCACCGCGTAGGCTTCCACCACGTGGCTTGCACCGCGTAGGCTTCCACCGCGTAGCTTGCACCACGTTGCTTCCACCACACAGCTTGCGCCACACAGCTTGCACCACACTGCCTACACCGACAATCTTGCACCACGATGCTTGCACTACATATAGTGCACCACATAGCCTACACACCTGGAGTGTAACAACTCACTCTTTGGGGTCCCCGCTGGCAGACATCAAACATATCTCTGGGCTTTTGGACTGACATTTTCTTAGTAATGCGTCAGATGGCCCTCAGACAGGCCAAGAGGGTTCCAGGAACTTCCCCCTAAGGGGCATTATGGCCCGAAGAGAGCCCCAAACGTTCAAGAAAGCCTCCAAAGGGGTTCACGACAGCCTAACACGTCGCCGGGACGGCCCAACAGAGCGAGCCTCCAATCCCAAGACGCGCCAAGACAGTCCAACATGGCTTCAAATGTGTCCGCAACCATTTTGGCTGCAGGCTTTGACTTTGTTCCCAAGGTGACCGTGCGAAAAGTCTCTGGTCTTCTGATTGTCGCAGCTGTCCAGTTCTCACAGGAAGTCTCTCCTGCAGCTCAGTTCCGAAGCACGCCTGATGATGTCGCTGCTCTCCGTCGTGATGTCCCTCTTCACCATATTCCTAGTTTCTGGCGCATCGCAGTATTGTTACCCGTGCGATCCTTGTTGGCCGGACCAGTCTGCGTGGGATCAGCTATCCTCCGACTTGGATGGCAAGCTGTTCCAGACAGATGTCACAGACTACGAGGTTTGCGAATCGGTGCCAACCAGCAATTTAGCAGCGTGGACGCTGATAGATGCTGAGAACGGGATCTGCATGCAGCACCACAGCTGTGCGCACGACCAGTGCGACTCGGACAAAGCGTGGAATTTGCCGGCCTACACTGTGCGGGCAGAGTCCGCAGATGACATCAGGGTGGCGCTGACGTTTGCACAGCTGCACGACATCGCAGTCAGCGTAAAAACCAGTGGCCACAGCTACTCAGGGAGCAGTACGCTCAAAGGCTCGTTGCTGATCTGGATGCGCCACTTCACGCAGTACGGGACGCAGCAGGCCTTCACCGACAGCTGTGGCACGCTGACGGATGCCACGCTGAAGGTCGGCGGCGGGCAGGTCTGGTACGAGGCGTACGACGCTGTCAAAGAAGACTTCAACATCATCGGCGGGGGGGGGAAGACTGTGTCTGCCGCTGGTGGCTGGCTTCAGGGCGGCGGCCTCAGCGCCATGTCGCCCAGCTACGGCCTTGGCATCGACAACGTCCTTGAAGTCCACGCCATGCTCGCGAACGGAACAGAAGTCGTCGCGGACGCCTGTACCAACCAAGATCTGTTCTGGGCGCTTCGGGGGGGCGGAGGGGGCACTTTCGCAATCGTGATGTCTGTCATCTACCGGCTTCACCCACCCTCTCCGGTAACGCAGCTGGTGGTTTACGTGGATTTGGCAGGGTGGGAATCCGATTTCGGCAAGATCACGGCACTGCAGGCATGGTGGCACAAAATCGTCGACCTCCAACAGGGTGCAGGCCTGGACTCTCGTTGGGGCGGTTATTGGCAGATAGCCGCGGGCCATGGCGTTCTTTTCTTCATGGGAACCAACGAGGAGGCTTACGACACTCTGATCACCGACCTCGAGGCTTGGAGATCGAACCGGAGCGATGGCGATCACATCTACCTGGTGGTCACCGAGGGGGACTCCTACTACTCGGTCGGGGGGCACGAGGCGCTCGAGACCGACATCGGCAGCCACGCGGAATTTGATATAGACTCGGTGCTCATACCGCGGTCGTACGTGGTCGACCAAGACGGGGCTGTCATGAAATCAACGATGGACGCCTTGCTGAGCGCTGGTGTCTGGAGCTTCACAATGTATCAGCTCGGAGGGCAGGTGATGAATGTCTCGGACATCGCGACCGCGATCCACCCGGCAATGCGGGCTGCACAGTTTTCCTTTATGAGCTCCCACTATGTGTCCAAGCTGCTGAGGGACAGCATTCCTGGATCTGCGACCTGTCACAATCACCACGGGCCAGAGAACCGCACTCTGGAGTCGCTGTTCGGCGACAATTTGCAGAGGCTGCAAGAGGTGAAGGCCTCCTACGACCCCGATAATCGCTTCAACTGCTACCACTGTGTGGGCTGGCAGGATCCTGGGGACGAGGACTTTTCCTCCTGCGCTGCTCCAGCTGAGACCACCACGACGGCCAGCACCACGACGGCCACCACGACCGAGGAGACCTCGACGCCAGACTGCGACTGCTCCAACAGCAGCGAATACCTTACGGTATGCGGTGTTGACGGCAACGACTACGGCAACGCGTGTCTTGCCGAGTGTCACGGCGGTGGCTATGCCTTCGACGGGTCGTGCTCTGCCAGCCTCGACTGCAGCAAGTGTGCAGACGAGGATCGGGATTGCGTTGCCGAGGACACTGAACTGCGCGCGGGCACGTGTGACGAGGGGTACCTCGCCATGGAGGGGTGCTACTGCTCCAGCTCCGACGAGTGTGAACCGGGAAGCTTCGGATGCTACGAAGGCCCCTCGGCAGGAGCCTTGGCCTGCGGCCCTGCCCTCGTGTCCTTGCTGAGCGTGGCAGTGGCGCAGGTGTAGGAGACCCTCCGACGCGGTGGCAGACCAGCCTCTCACGCATGCCAGTGGGCTGGGTGAGGCCTGCAGCTGCACTCGTTCCCCTCGCGGCCCGAACCGAGGACCAGACCGTCGGTTCTCTCTGCGTGCCCCCTGCTCCTCTGGACGCCGCTGCGCCTGAGGGCGGGCAGCGCCACACCTGCACCGTGGAGCGGGATGCCCTGCACAGCATGGACGTCTCGGTTCCTCCGCCCGCTCCTCCGCGTCACGCCATCCTCCCGTCGTCTCTTTCCATCTCGGTCCGAGGGCTCAGCTCGATTGCTCGCTGTGAGAAGGGTCTCGCTGACTGTCCGGTCCCGTGCGAGTGCCGGAGTGCTCCACAGCGCGGTCGTCATGCTTGTTAGTTGGCCGACCCTCTTTCTCTCTAAACTTGATGCGGAGCGCCGTTCTTCCTTGCACGCTTGTTTGTGTGCACGGTTGTCGATAAGGTCCCTCTCGGTCTCTCGTTTCCCTCCCTCTCTCTCTCTCTCCCTTTCTGTCGTTGCTAATTTGTGAGTGATCCACTCGCCCGATGACAGGGCAACAGAGTGCAGTAGTAGCACGGCATCAAAGGAACAGCTTGCCAGTAGCAGGGTCGCTGCTGTTGGCCAAGATGTTTTTTGTTTTTTATTCTCTCTCTCTCTTTCTCCCTCTCTTCGTGGCTCTCTGTTCAGACTGTGCGCGGAGCTCGTGCCTCTCTCGAATGTCCGCCTGCAGCGCAATCGTTGTCAGTATGGGATGGTGCCTCGGCTGGCTGGCCCTTCGCCAGACGACAGGGTCATCGTGAGTGCAGTCGTATGGCGGCACCAAAAGAGCAGCTGCTCAGTAGCCAGAGCCTCGTGGTTTGCCAGGACGCTTCTCGTCACTCTCTCTCTCTCTCGCTCTCTGCCGCATTCTCTGTCTCTATCTCTGTTCCAGGCCTCCGACGGCGTTTTTTTCAATACTCGCTCCCCCAGGCTGGGAACGCCCGAAGACTTCCGGAAGGGAGGCCAAGATCGAGGAAGGTCAGTATCGCTTCACCGACCTCTATCCCCATCCCCATCCCTATCCAGACCCCCACCATCTCAGCACCCGAGTTGGGGATGTACCAGTCGAGACCCGAAGGAAGCGGTCCATATCCCCATCTAGGGGGGTAAATCGGCCAGTGGGGCCCAGGCCACGCCGTTGGGCACAGGGGTCGAATAAACGATGCTCGGAAATCTTCAGAGGTCTTGGTCGTGGCCCCCCCAGTCCGCAGTGTCCCAGCGCCGCGCCCTGCGATGCGTCGCACGGCGCCTCGGCCGTCTGCGGAGAGTGCGCGGTCTGCCAGAGGAGGGACAGGTACCAATACTGCTACATTTTTGCTTCCTTGTCTGCGGTTGTCAGACCCCTGTCAGTGTCTCCTCCTCCTGCGCCCCTCCTTGTACTCTTTTGTGCGCCGCCATATCGGCTCACGCGGGCCATTGAGTTAACATGGCGCGCCGGTGACGGACAAGCCCACGCCTCCGTATAAGGACAGAGAAAGTGCTCTGTTCTAGCACGGGTCCCCCTATTAGTACGTCGTGTCTTTCTGTGTCCATACAGTCACGCCCCCTTCAATCTACAGTGGCAGCGGAGCCTGTGGTTGAGATCCACGAGGGGCCTCAGGACGACTCCCCAGTCATGCGACTCTCGGGTGACATACTCTTTACTCTTATCCCGTTCTTCCCGCGTTTTTCCCTATTGCACCGAGCGCCGCCATGGATCCCCCAGACGACGCGCAGCTTCAACAATATGAACTTCCAGCAGATCCTTGGTTACAACCAGACCAGGATCCTTGGGCAGGAGCTGGATAACGAGAAGACGTTCGTTGGGAAGGTGATGATAATGTGGGCTGGTCGGATCAGGACTGGGCCCGCTCGTTATCGCAGCCTTGGACGGAGACACAACCCAATGCGCAACAATCCTCATCAGGTTGGACGGCGCGGGGACGTGGTTCGCAGGCTGCACCAGATCGGCAGAACACGCCTTTGCGAGGAGAGGCTATTACGCCTTTTGTTCCGACCTGTTGGGGGATACCACGGCCAGATCTTCTCATCGCCGACGGGGACGAATTCCTGAACAATCGGAGGCCCTAGCGATACCAAACGATCTGCCTCCCACTTGGGATGGGGAAGATCCAGGTACTCGTCTAGACCCTTACATGAGAGAGCTGCATATGTGGTTTGCTACTACCAGACCTTTGAATACAGAACGCGAATACCTGATCAATCGATGCGCCAAAGACGACCTCAATGTTATCATAAACGAATTCACCGAGGACCAGCTGTCTTCAGATGACGGCGGGCAGGTTGTGGTGAAACGCAGCAAGAAGGCTATCGCCGAGTTCCAAGACCGCAGTTTGCCGAAGGGAAACTTGAGCGACCGCTCCCTGCTGGCAAAGGCGGCCATCGTACCCATGGTATGAGTTCCTCCTCGCATTCTGTCGGGTATCAAGGACATGATGATGGATGCGAGGATTCCGGGTCGGGTCGCGACGATTTCCAACGGGCTCTATTGCGACGGTCTTTGTTTTCCTTGCCCGAGTCCTGTGTGGAACACGAGATCATGACTGAGGCTCTTACGTACATGGGCGACGGCGATGTACTCTTCGTAGCTGGAGACTTGCCCAGCGACGTGGTTCTAGAAGAGGATTGGGCCGTCGCCATCTGCGCTAATTGCAGTCAGGTACGACAGTACCTTTTGACAAGTGGAAACTTGAACGAGGCTTTTTCCATCAGCAACTCCCGAAGGGAAAGTCCAAAGGCTCCCGTAATAGGAAACGCCGAGGGAAACGTGCTGGACATTCCCGACCGACGCGGTGAACCAAAAGTGTGTTGATGAGTTGCTCGAAATGTTCCCGACGTGGGAATATGTGGCATTGGCCTCCAGACTGCATGAGCAACCCAGGCGAGCGCGGGCGCAAGCGGCAAACAGTCTTCGGCAGCTTTGAAGCAGTTCCCCTTCGAAGCAGATGATGCTCTGCCTAGCGTTTGTCAACGGGGACCTACGATGCAGCCTAGGGCCTAGGGGCCAGTTCCTTCTCCTTCCTATCTTTGCTGCTGCCGACTCTGGAGATCATGCTTTCATGTAACTTCAGGTTCAGATGGGCTTCGGCTTTGTGGGCACTGGAGCTCAGCAGGGAGAGTGTGGCAAGGGCCAGTTTGAGAACATGGTGGCATGTCTTGGAGATACATGCGACCTGAAGCCCATGCAGATATCTACTCTGGAAATGGACGCCATGTGCCGTGGAGAATCTACTATGTTTCTCTCCCACTGGACCTTGCCTATTTCCGTGGCGAAGAATGGCGGTGCTCTTGCGATGCATGTGATCTCTCGTGATGCGCCCTCGGTGCGGCCAGTGGGGGTGCTCCGACAGCTTGGCTTGGTTCAAGACTTGCCGGTGGCGTTATCACTTGGAAGGCGCTCGGCGGCAGCCAGTTGAGAGTGCGCGAGGTAGGGGCGCGCAAACACATTGCGATCGATATTTCTGATTTCCCCGAGGAAAGTTGCGAAAGAAAGTGGGGCGTCTGAACAGTGCCTCCCGAGACCCTCAGGGGCGCCGCCAAGTCGTTGGGACCGAGGGCGCCTCGTTCTACGTGAATCCGCAGGCGTCCTCATCGCGAAGCTGTCTTTCGCAGCCGACTTTCTACTCTCCCGACGCTCCACGCGGTGTTGGGCCGCGCGGGGTGCGTCGTCGCCAAGAAAGGGCCGCGGCCGAAACCTCCGACCAGGCCCAGGCAGCCAACGATGACCCCAGAGAAGCAGACGTGGAAATGGAAGCAGTTCTGTCCGAAGCTGTTCGCCATTCTGGACCGCGTGGCCATGGGGCGCCGCGCGGGGGCCCGCGTCGGGGCGAACGCCTGCAAGGACTTGCTCGGGGGCGCCAGGGGCCTGGGTCGGGGGTCGGAATCATCCGCCCGACGACGGCCTCGCGGCCCGCGACCTCTCTCCCGAGTTCTGGAAACCAGCGGCGGGGAGTGGTTCGCGGTGGGCAGGAGGCTTGAGCCCGACTGCTCGGGCGCCCAGGAGAGCGACCAGGCCGTGTGCGCGCGCCCCGAGAAGGCCATGCGCCATCGGAGCAACAACGACATCTTGTGGTGGACGTGCGAGGACTGCCAAATTCGCTGGGCGAGGCCCCCGATGGACGGCCTCATCAGCATGGGCGACCCAGAGCACGTGGAACGAGCACGTGGACCCAGAACAGAGGTTTGCGGGCTGTGTTTTCAAGGAGATCCACGAGATGGACTTCCAGCACTGCGAGTGGCGCGTGGGGGCTCGCGAGTCGGGCGACCCAGTATTGCATCAACAGCTCCGACGCTTGGCCGCTTGCGCGGCCGGGCGCGAGATGCGCGAGAACATCGCGGGCGGGGGTGGCTTCGAGACGGTCGTGGAGGGGCGCGGCGCCTGATGGATTCGCGGACAGAATATGTTTTTTCCTAATGGTGGCAGGGTGCGTGTCCGAGTGCATCAGGAACCCCGCGACGCCCTCTTCAATCGGACCCACTTCGTCGGCTCCCGAGCGGATGACGGAGGGTGTCAACTCAGATGGTGCTACCAGATTTATTCAGGATGCCTTGGTCTTCGCCGTCCTCTGTCCGTGCCCTGGGCAAGAAACGGGCTGGCCGTGCTCTTCTTTACCGCGCGGCTTCTAGAAACATGATGTTCGCTGGCGCGTTGCTGGCAATCATCCGCCTCGGAGTGCTTGTCTCGGCAAGGTTGGGCAGCTCATTTCTCCCGGCGCTGCCGATGTCAGCCTGGCTGGTCCAGTTTTGGGTAGACGCGTGGCTGTGCTTCGAGGTGATCCAGGTGGTTTCTGGCAGTCCTCCACTCCGCGGAAGTCGGTCAATGCGGCCGCGGCGGGCAGAGGAGTGCGGCGGCTGCTTTTGTGGCGGACCACCAATGGGGCCCACGCTTCATTTTCGGAGCTCGATAAGGAGGGTATTGGAACGGCTCCCTATCAAGCGGTAACGCAGATCAAGCGGACACTCTCAGTGAACCATGCCAGCCTCAGCCTTCCTTTTGGAGCAGCTCTGGAAGGAGATGGGCCTGGGGAAAGTCCTGTTGACGATCCCAACGCCGAATCCGACGGCGATGGCGCTGTGCCTGCTTAGCCAGACTGGACGCCTACTGCCGATCAACTGGCCGACCTAAAACTTGCTAATGGTAGCTCTTGGTCATCCTGGGGCTCGAGATTTCGTGCGACTTCTGAGTTGTGGCAATGCTGCGCCTGAGGCTTGCGCGCTGGGTACTGGGCGACAATTTTGAGTTCGACGACTGCGATGCGCACAGGTGGCCTTCTGCTCGCCGTCCTGCTGCTGTTCCTCGGTCTTATCGCTTCAACCATGTTGTTGGCATTGATTTGGTTGAGGTCAAGTGCCCACTCGATGAAGCGCCGCATTTTTGGATCAGTATCACATGTTGGGGCACTTCTTTTCAGTTGGTTGGATATGGGGGGACTGGGGAGTCAGCGGATACAGTAGCATGTGTGCGTACATGGGAAGGAGTGTTTGGCGTGCCAGAGGTTGTTGTAGTTGGTCCTGGAGCGGGGTTTCAGGGAGCGCTTGCCAATGACATGCAAAACAACAGTGTGTGCCTTTTCCCTGCTGATGTCCGCTCTCCATGGCGACGCGGTCAAGCGGAACGTGCTGAGAAATAATGGAAACAACAGCTCCGTTTAGCCGTTCATCGGATTGCTCCGGATGCTCCAGCCGAATGGCATGTCATGGGGGAGTTGTTGCTCTGTTTGGGCGAGGTTTTTCATTCGTGCAACGGGTGTTCGGTTTTGCGCGACGTCTTCCAGCGACGCTGCTCTCCGACGATCCAGTAGATCCCGAGTGCCTGTCCACCGATCTGGTGCAATATTTCCACCGAGCGGACGAGCTGCGCCGAGCCGCTATGAAAGCCTGGACTTCCATGGGCAGCCGAACTCGACTACTCCGAGTCCTACGTGCCAGACACCGCATGCCACCTACCTTCGCGGAAGGTCAACTCGTGTTTGTTTGGAGAAGGGCGAGTTGGCTCAGGGAAGTGTTTTGGGCCTGGTGTGACCATTCTACCTGCTGCTGGTGGGGCCTGGATTAACGTGCGCGGAGCACTGTGGCATGTGTCTAACGAGCAAATGCGTAGTGCCACCCAAGATAAGAGTAGAGGCATCGAGATCGTCATTCGCTACCGTCATCACCTCGAGATTGATCCCGAGCGCACTTGTTGAGTTCGTCGTTATGTCGACGTCTCCAGAGGGAAATCCTATATATTCCCTGGAGACGAGCGTCTACTTGACACTGGAGTGGCAGAGGCCGATGACATCCTCGACGACTCCGACATCGATGTCGATCAGGAATCATAATCGCCATCGCTAGAATAACCATAATTATTACTAATGGCGGACAGGAGCGACGAACCTGGACTGGCACGCGCAGCGCCACAGACCGACGACAAGTTCGACCTCGTTTAGACACTGCCTCCTCTGCAGAGCCGCAGAGAAGCAGGGTCGAGACAGCCTTCTGTGGCAGGGGCGACGGGGGGGGCGTCCAGTGCTACTGCCCGAGGCTCAGGTATGCCTTGGCCCGCTACTGCGTCGTCATACCTACCGCCGCCGGCACCGACTACGTACAATCGCGCCGCCTGGTTTTCCGTGTGCGGATTTTAGGACATACTACGTGGACAGCAGTCATAATGTTCAGGTGGCAGATGATTCGCGGGGGGCGCGCGAGACTCCCGATCTGGAGAACATCTACACAGCCTGTGAATCAGAAGCAGCCTTCCTCAACGCTTCGAGGGCGTTCTTCGTTGGGAAAACGCGGGCTTCGGATGAAATCGATATCAATCCGCTACCTGATCATCTTAGACAGCGGTTTCTTTGACCCATAGGCAGCCGTCAACAATTATGGTCTGGAATATGTGCTTCTGGACCTGGCGGTGCAAACGCAGTGCGTGTCCACGGAGGCGCAGCTGCTGCCGAGCTTTACAGCAATTTTCGCAAACGAGTTATTCCATTGTGATGGCATGACATATGGAAAGGTAATGGGCATATTGCGACCACGAGTTTAACTATTCCGCTGATCCAAAGAACTATGACGCGGAACCGCGATGGATCTTCCAAGGACTTCATGACCCTGGCACCGCAGTGTTGAAGCGCACAGTGTTTGCGCCTTGAAGATCAGACGTTCCTCTTGCTCTGCAGCGTCTGCCCTCTATCAGGGCCAAAGCTTGGGTTGGCGACGTCGAGCTGGCTGTCGCTCAAGGGCTCCGAAATCAGTGGGAATAATTTCTTTTTCGCCCATCCCCCCGCGGGCGGCAGTCCTGGCGAGGGCCCCGACGCACTGCTGGTGAGTGAACACCTACCAGAAGTTTATGGACTTGTTGCCGGCCCTCCAGGCTGGTGCAGAAGTCTTCTGACAGCCTTCAACGAGTGGCTTCGCTCGCCATCCTCTGGCGCCCTTCGTCGCGCTCGTGCGCGAGACTCTTGATGGGCGCCCCGATCAATTATCGGGTCTCGTTATCTTCGAAATAGATGACTTGATGGGGGGCGGTATTGGAGATGGATTTTTCAATGCCTTTTATCGCCTTCGCAAGCGGTTCAACTTCGGAACGAGGACTGAGCTCGTGGAGGGCGCCGCTGAGTGCGGCGGGCGCACAGTGCGGCAGCGCAGAAATTTCGACTTCACCATCTCCATGGCGCGGTGTCTTGCAGAACGAGCTCGACCTATCAGTCCCCCGCGGGGGCGCCGCGAGAACCCCGGAATGCCCGCTGCGCGGGGGGGGATCGCAGCTATTCGTGGTTTGTTTGGCAAAGTCAATTGGGCGTGCCGAGAAGGTATGCCCGGCGGCTCGTGGGGCGCATCTCTCTTGGGCAGCGCTCGGCCCAACTCCAAGGTGAAAGGCCTTATCGAGGCAAATGCTGCACTGTGGCGCCTCAAGGACGCCAATGCCGCTATTGCCGTCAAATCCATGCCCTTCTCTCGTCTTCGTCTGGTTGCTCTGTGAGACTGCGGGCTGGACCTCGTGGGCGTGGGGCAAGGTCGCTCTCGGAGAGGCAAATTGATCCGTGCCGCGGACAGAGATCTTTTGGTGGGAAAGGAAGCAGATGTCAGCATTCTTACTTGGCATTCTTACGAGACAGAATGCGCCGGGACTTCTATTTCGGTGGTGGAGGCTAATGCCGTGTCCGAGGGGTTTGGCAGAGGCCGACTGGGTTACTTCGTGGCTTGGATTTTTAGAATATTTTCGATGCGATCTGCGAAATCGACGCGCCATGAATCGAGAAATCCGGGTGACGACAATCATGGAGCAAAATCCCGACCTGGGCATCATCGCCGTGACCGGCGCGAACTTATGCAGATGCAGGCGGCTAGATTACGTATGACTGGGGGGGGGGGGAGGAGATGGACATGAGGAAAGCATATCGCTCGGCTATTCGGAAACTCAATCCGAGACCCAACATTTCGAATACTATTCCCCCGCCAAGTTACTTCCTCTCGTGTGTCTCCGAAGCTTTCCATCTCTTCTGCCCGACTTGCTGCAGACTCATCATTCTCGATCTGCGATTTTCTGTATTGCCCTCCTCGTGTAGTGGACGTGTCAGCATGTTTTCACGATGTGCCACCGTTTACAGCTTGCGATTTTGGCTTTGTGGCTGGGATCTCTCCTACGTGCGCAGCCATGCCGCCCGAGGCCCGGCGCCTGGAGCCCTGGTGCATCTACTCGACCACCAACCCGTCTCTGGAGGAGTACAGGGTGATCCAGTCGACTTCGACGGCGACGCCGTGGGCGACGCCTTCTACGACTGCGAGGACCACGATGACAATGTGGGCGGCGGCTCAGCGGCCGCGTCGTCCGACGACCCCTGGGCGACCCCCCGCAGCTCGGTTCTAGCGGCGCCCCCTGAAGATCATCCCGGCACGTCTTTCTATCGCGACTTCCAAGAATAACTTGGAGCAGGCGAGTTGCGTGAGAGCAACTGGGACTTCCTTCAGATCACCCTGGATGAGACTCGCCCCGGTTCGGACTTCCAAGATTCCATGGGCGTGGGCGGCGTGGGAACTGCGGAGATCGAGGAGGAGCTGAGTGACGTGCCGCGCAGGGCCACCGACGTGCACGACCCGTACTCCCTGGGACGCATCGAATCCAGAGGCCGAGGCATTATTGCACGCGATGGCGGCGACAGCGATTTCGCGACTTACGTGGTCAGGAAGGATGCCGACGCGAAGTCCCTGTCATCAGAGGCCGAGAAGAAGGTAGTTGCGAAGATGGCGGGCTTATGCCAAAAGATCATCGACCGCATATGCGAAAAGGATGTCCCGAGGGATTGGATGCCATCCGACACCGTACTATGTATATACAGATAAACATACATATGGGCACCGCATCAAGGCGCACATTGCACTCCTCATGGCCACGACCCAGAACCTCGAGCTGGAAGATCGTCGTTTGGTCCACGTGCCCACCAGGATGCATGATGCTGAAGGTGGTTCGCTGTGCCGTCGACGGAGGATCATCCAGCTGCAGGGGGCGGGAGAGGAGTCTCGAGCTGAATTCAACGGGTCAAGCTGCAGCGGTACCTCGATCTGCATCGGGCCAGGACGCGTTTATCAAGCGGCGCGGCGAGGCGGATAACGCACTCGTATGCGCTCGACGTCGATGCGAGGGGCTAGTGCACAGGGTGTTCGACCCAGGGACTGCGAATCCTGCAGACTACGCTGAGGGGCTGGCGACCTTCCTCTGCAAGTTCGCAGTGCGTGAGGAGGTGCAACGCATCCAGCGTTCCAGACAGAACCAGCTCGCGCAGTCCTCTTTCAATTGCCATGCCTGGGCTTCTTGGAACCGCTACTTCAAGAGGCAGCTGCGGAATCGAACCTGCAGGATCATGTGCGCGTTGAACGACGAGAGAAGCCATGCCAGCGTGTTGGCGGGCCCGTTGGAAGCAGTAGACGCGCCGAAAGGAGCCCGAGGAACTACCGAGGAGAGCCTAGGCCGCGCGCGTACTCAACTCATGTCCGAAGGCTGCAAGCAAGACGGGATAAGCGCCGGAGGCGCCGGCATAACAGGAAGGCCAAGCGCCGAACCGAGCAGTCCGAGGAGGTCGAGGACGAGGACGCGAACGAGGGCGACGACGAACAGGAGGAATATATCGCGCCGGACGGGGAGCCCCGTAGTGGACAACCTGGTGCAGCATCAGGTGGCCACATCTACGGCGGCGACGTCCTACGGCAGTGCAAGACAGCCTACGAAGGCTGCGTTGAGAGGAAGCACATTGCCGACTCTCTGGCCGAAGCAAAAGAGTAATAACAAGAAGAGCCCGAGCCGACTCCAGAGATACCAGAGGGCGAAGCTCCAACGGTGAAGGGGGCCAAGAGACCTGCGACAGGAGTGCAGCGTCCTCGCGTCAACGTCTACCTCGGTGGCCACGCGGCGCAGGACGCAGCCAAAGAGACAGCCGAGGAGACCGCCGGGGAGAACGCGCCACTCCCCCCGAGGCCGAAGTGCGTCGGGGCCGTCGGTGTCTACGTCCTATTTCCCGATCATAATAACAACGTCGACGTCTTGGTCCATCGGCGAAGCTCCAAGGTGAGGTGCTCGAGTGCGGTCGCCACTCCAGGAGGGCAAGTCGATCGGGCCGATCTGGATGTTGCTCACGGGCGGAACCTGGGCTTTGTTTGCGCTGCCAGGTGCGCGGCAAGTCGGGGGCTTGACGAAGAAGCTGGACTGCGCATCCCTTTGGGCGACCTGGTGGGGATTCCCGGCGAATGAACTATGGGATCTTCTACTTCGGACGACCAGGGGTGAAAGGGGCCGTAGTATCGTTCTCGTAATGAGGTGGTATATCAGGGTGTTCAGAGCCTGGGATTCCCCGCCGGAGATCACTATCGTGCCTCGGTCAGCTTGGACGACGTCATCGCGCCGCCAGACCTTCTACCAGCATGCGAGAGCCACGGCGCTACATCGCGACTGTGGGGAAGGAGAGGATCCTGCCCACAAAGCATGGCATGGTGGAGCAGGTGAAGGCGATGAAGGACAAGCCATCCGAATTTGGAAGGAACGGACGCTGGCCTACCGATGATGTGATTTACTACCTGGTATTAAAGAGGCGTGCTCAGCCGATCGCTCAGGATCCGAGCCTCGACGCGACCTTCAACGATCCCACGTCGGAGATGATGGCCGTGCACCATCAGTGCCCGAGACAGACTACTTTTCGTGTTTGGCTGAAGTTGTCGACGCAAATGCCACTCGACATCGCCCTGAGTCGTGATTGAGTCGTGCAGCGCGTATGAGTGCGAGACTGTGCAGGACTACCTGGAGACAGGAGACGAGAGTGGTGACTACGAGCGCGGACACCGAGCTCGAGGATCCTTCCGATCCCCGCCTGAAGTCAGATCTCGTCGCAACGCCATGTGGTGATCTGCCTGGCTGGGTACCTGCAGCGCCGGCCATCGCCCCCGGCATGTACTGCAGCGAACTTCCGAATATCGGCAGTTACTTATGGCATCCCCCTCAGGAGGAGATGTGTTTATAATCGACAGCTGGGGGGGGGGCTGGCGAAAGAGGGTGAGAGAGCCATCGATGACATTGAGGGCCAGGTCGAGATCCCCGGCGAGGCAGGCGGATGAGAAGAGATGGCGCGCGAGCTGGAGGACCTCGGCGAGGTGGGCGGTGCAGTGGTCCTCCTCAAAGGCTTCGTTGAGAGCCCTCCGCCAATGGGCGGGGCGCCATGAAGGATATGGTGATTATTGATCATTGCGCCGCTGCTGCAGGATTGGAAGGACCTCCAGCAGAGAAGGGTGGGATGTGTCTTGGACCTGAAGAAAAGTGCATCAAAGCCCATTGGAATAAGACCTACGAGCTGTCCAGGAGGAACAAGAGGGTCTTCAACCAAATGATGAGCGACCGCCGGAAGACGGGCCACAAGGCCGACGTGGCGAGAGACCACCTACTCGACGCCCTGCAGTATGATCGTTTCGGTCGCGTGTGTTGTGGAAGCTCACTGTGGGGCAAGCGCTCGCTTTACTCGTGGGCATCTCAGGGCCCATCGACGGTCCTCATGGCAAGGGGCCAGCTGCGTATCCAACCGGGCAGTGGTGGATGGTGGAGTATGCGCGAGGGGGATGCAGCTTGCAAGGGGCTCGGCAAGAAGGGGGCCCATATCGAGACTACCTGCCACGGTGCCAACTCGGCGGCGCTGGCATCTATCTGGAGCAAGAAGGGCCTGTTCGAGTTGAAGCCAGGACCTTCGAGCTGTGAAATCGTCTGCGGCACTTTCTGCGAAAGGACAACTCTCCGTGCCTCTTGCCCCCGCCGCGTGGTGCATGTGTCCTCTGGCGCCAGCCCTCAGGGATGCAGGTGGGTTGCAACCGTCGCGCGGGCTGTCCCAAGATGCATGTCCACGGGCAGTGGTGCTAGACCGAAGGCAGTGTCTACGTCGACGCGCTCTGGATTCACGCTGCGACGATGAGGGGGATCTGGGACAAGCTGCAGGCGAAGGTGCAAGTCTTTGAATGGTACAGGGTCTGGAATCACACGGCCAGGATGTACCTCGCGGCAAA
>CAUYUJ010011880.1:344565-347065 GCA_963575745.1 Prorocentrum cordatum
CCTTGTCAGTTTTTCCCTTCTGTTGCGTTTTGATCTGCCCTTTTTGTCTCGCTGTTCGCACTTCGTTTTTCTCTTGCTCCTCATTCTCCTCTTTCGTCGCTCAAGGGGCCGAAAGGCTCAGCGATTCGCCTCCAGGGGCGACAGGTCTGGCGGCGAGTCGATCGCGTGGTCGCCGTGGGGCTGGAAAGCTACGCGGCTCGCCGCCGGGGCCGAAGAGGGCTTTTGCGGCGAGCCGACCTCGTTCGGGTCCCCAGTGTCCCCTGGGTTCTTCGTCCAAGCCCCTTGCTTGGGCTCCTCGGGTTTCCCTGAGCAGTGCCAGGCGGAAGTGCCAAGCAATGCCGGGCAATGCCAGCCAACGCTATGCAATGGAAAGCGACGCCAAGCAACGCCAGACCGAGCCAAGCAATGCCGAACAATGCCAATCATCGCCATGCAGTGGCAAACAATGCCGAGCAATGCCAAGTAGCTCCAATCGATGCCAAACGATGCCAAACAATGCCAAGCTGCCGAGCAATTCCGTGGGAGGCGGCGTGGCTATTTTGCATGACGAGAGCAGTGGATGTGGTTGATATGACCCCCAGGTTCCGATGCTTGGAATGCGAGCTCATTCCCTGTTCCGTATGCGGGGACCAGCTGCGCTACGCGTTCTCCGCGTTTGCTGTGCGGCATGCCAGTATGAAGGCGAACAACCAGGAGGTTTTGTGCATCGATTGCGGTCATCCGGGATGCTCCAGCTGGAATTGCGAAACCTGGCAGCGGTGCCAGGCACTGACGTGCCGCTGCGGCGCAGTGTGCGGTGGGCTGATCTGGTCAATGAGCGCGAAACAGCAGCCGAAGTCCGTCGCAGAGAAGATGCAATACCCGTGCGATCGCTGCTGGTATTCACCATGCAGGAAATTCAAGAAGCAGGTGCCCAGAGGGGAATTCAAGAGAGTGGGAAGGATACGTGGGCGTGCGGAGATTTCATGACGGTGGGGGAACAATATTGTTCTCGCGAAGTACAAATGGACCAGCGATGACGCTTTCATGCGCTGGAGGACAGTATTTGCTTGCGAAGTGAAAGTGGCAGCTGACGCGTCTCGCAGACGCCATTGACCAATTTTTCTCCAGGAGCGAACGATTGGAAAGTCGTGCTGAGTGTCGTCAATACAGGCATTCGCAGCTCGGCGCGGATTCGTCGACCCGTGTGCCCAGTGGGCTGTGGGCTGGGTCGCTCGGGTGTCGTCGACGGCGTCGGCTTCCAATTCCTCCTTTTGCAGCCGCGCAGACAGTCGTGTGCCGTTGCCCCGGCCACCTCGGCCTGGTCCTCGGCGTGCAGCGTTGGTTTTTCTTTTTGTGCGCCCGTGGTCCCGTGTGCCCGCTAGGTTTGGACTGTCGCGTGTGAGAGTGCAATCAGATGTCCGCTTTGCCTTCGCAGTGCTGGTCGGCAGTGCGCTCGCTGGCGCGCACTTTGCATTGGACTGGCGCGTGGCCCGCGCGCTTTCGCGAGGCGCGAGAGCCTTTCCTGCCTGCGGAAATCACGCAAACACCCGAGGGAGATTGATGATTTTGGTTTCTTATGACCTTGTTTGGGGCCCCTTGTTGCACTTTTGGGCCCTCTTGGAGGCATCTTGGGCCGTCTTGGAGGCCCTGGAGCGCGGGAAGTGCGCGGTCCTCGATCAGGCGCGCGTGGGATGAGAGGCCCAGGAGTCAGCAACCCGTTCGAAAGCCCAGAGAAAGCACATGATTTTGATTTTTTCGGACCCTGTTTGAGGCCTTGTCGGGACAGTTTTGTGCCCAGTCAAAGGCCTCTTGGGTCGTCTTGAAGGTTCAGGAATGCGGGACGTGCGCGATCCTCGAGCTGGTGCGCGTGGGATGGGAGGGCCACGAGTTAGCAGCCGTGCCGGAAGTGCACAATCCTAGAGCGGGCGCGCATGTAATGTTTTGACACTGTTTGGGGCCCCTTTGTGACCTGTGGCCTCCTTGGAGGCAACTTGGCCCGTTTTGAAGGTTCGGGAATGCGGGGAGTGCAAAATCCTCGAACGGTTGCGCGTGGGATGAGAGGTCCAGGAGTTAGCCGCCAAGCGGGAAGTCCACAACCCTAGATCGTGCGCGCACTGAATTAGGGTTTAGGCGTGAGGTGCCATCTTGGAAGTGCTGCACCCTCGAGTTGGCAAGCGTGGGATGGGGGAGCGGGCGTTCCCTGCCATGCCGGAAGGGCACCATCCTCGAGCGGGTGCGGGGGAAGTGGCCCAGTAAAGGAAGGGCGGCGCACGCAGGACGCTGCGAGCAGGCAGGGGGAGGGTCCTCTGGCAGAGTTCAACGAGCCCTGCCATGTAGACCCTGGCATGCCTCCACGCCTCCGCAGGCCAGGGGGGCGCGGTGGTGGATGACAGGAAGCGTCTCTGGCGTGGGTCGCTTGTATCTGGCAACAGGACGGGAAACGCGCTCAGACTCGAAGGGTCATGCGATGGTCGTTGTTTCCGACCCGGTAGGGAAAGACTTTGTCAATTGGGGAATG
>CAUYUJ010011880.1:352065-359565 GCA_963575745.1 Prorocentrum cordatum
GCTAGTTTTTTTTTGTTAGTGTGTGTGTGTGTATGTGAATGCGTGTGTGAATGCGTGTGTGTGTGTGTGTGTGAATGCGTGTGTGTGTGTGTGTGTGTGTGTGTGTGTGTGTGTGTGTGTGTGTGTGTGTGTGTGTGTGTTGTGTGTGTGTGTGTGTGTGTGTGTGTGTGTGTGTGTGTGTGTGTGTGTGTGTGTGTGTGTGTGTGTGTGTGCGGCGTGTGTGTGTGTGTGTATGTGTAGGTTGTGTTGTGTGTGTGTGTGTGTGTGTGTGTGTGTGTGTGTGTGTGTGTTTGTGTGTGGTGTGTGTGTGTGTGTGTGTGTGCGTGCGTGCGTGCGTGCGTGCGGTGCGTGCGTGCGTGTGTGTGTGTGTGTGGTGTGTGTGTGTGTGTGTGTGTGTGTGTGTGTGTGTGTGTTGTTGTGGTGTGTGTGGTGCGTGTGCGTGTGCGTGTGTGTTGCGTGTGTGTGTGTGTGTGTGTGTGTGTGTGTGTGTGTGTGTGGGTGTGGGTGTGGGTGTCTGTTTTCTGTATATTCGACGAGAGCGTCTATTTTGCGGTGCACTACCTCTGTAGTCGTCCTCCTGCTCGAACCGTCCCCCCCCCCTCACCACCACCACCCCCCCCCCTCTGCCCAGGCGGGGGGGGGGCTGCGCGCGCGCGCGCCGCGCCCGCGCGCCTCGGCCTGTTTTTTGTTGTGGTTGCGGCTGCAGTCGGCTGCTGTTTTTGCCCGTGGGGCCGGGCCCAGCCCTCCAGCGAGGGGGGGCGGGGGAGCGAGAGGCCGCCCCGTTCCCCCTCCTCCTCCTCCTCCTCCTCCTTTTTTGTTTGTTTGTTTGTTTGTTTGTTTGTTTGTTTGTTTTTTGTTCCCTATGATACCGGAGAAAAGCCCGAAGCAGAATTTGTTTGGGGCTGTAGGGCTATAGGGCTATTGGGCTATAGGGCGATAGGGCTATAAGGCTATTATAGGGCTATAGGGCTAAAGGGCTATAGGGCGATAGCGATATAGGGCTATAAGGCTATAGGGCTACAGGGCACCGGGCACCCGGGCACACAGCACCCGGCACCCGCCCTGGAAGACAAGGCCTCGTGGCTATTATTGGGCCGTTCTGGTGTGGAACTGTCAACGATTTTCAAGTGTCTGGTCGTGTCTATTTCCATGTCCCGCGCATCATCCACCCGGGGACCGGGCACCCGGCACCCACCCAGGCACCGGGCACCCGTCACCCGGGCACCCGGGCACCCGGGCATCCAGGCACCCGGGCCTGGCCACCGAATCGGCGGCGAACCTAAGCAACCGGGCACCCGGGCACCCGGGCACCCGGGCCCGGCCACCGAATCGGCGGCGAACCCGGGCACCCGGGACCCGGGCACCCGGGCACCCGGGCACCCAGGCACCCGGGCACCCGGGCCCGGCCACCGAATCGGCGGCACATCTCACCTACCCTTTAATCCGCCAAGCTCTGATTGGGGAATATATATATATATATATATATGTTTGTATGTATATATCTTTCTCTTTCTCTCTCTCTCTCTCCCTCTTTCTCTCTTCCCTCTCTCCCTCTCTTCCTCCCTCCCTCTCCCCTCTCTCTCTCTCTCTCCCTCTCTTCCTCCCTCTCTTCCTCCCTCTCTTCCTCCCTCCCTCCCTCACTCCCTCCCTCGCCTTCTCCCTCCCTCCCTTCCTTCCTGCTTTCCCCTCCCCCTCCCTCTGGCGCGCCAGGGCTGCGAGGTTGGCGCAAGGCCGCCAGCCGTGCGCCAGGGGCCTGCGGCGCCCGCGGCGGCCAGGGAGCGCGCGCCGCCGCATCGCGTGTCGCTGCGAACGCTGGGGGAAGAGGTCCATCCCTCCGCCCCCTCACTGCCTCGTCGTTCCTCCACACTCCTCCATTCTCATCCTCCCTCCTCGGTTCCTCCTCCCTCCCTCCCTCTCTCCCTCCTTGTTCCTCCCTCCTCCTCCTCCTGCTCCTCCTTTCCTCTCTCCTCCTCCTTTCTCTCTCCTCTCCTCCTCCTCCTCCTCCTCCTCCTCCTCCTCCTCCTCCTCCTCCTTTCTCTCTCCCCTCCTTTCTTTCCTCCCTCCTCCATCCCTCCCTCCCCCCTCCCTCCCTCCTCCTCCTCCTCCCCCTCCTCCTCCTCCTCCTCCTCCTCCTCTCCTCCTCCTCCTCCTCCCTCCTCCCTCCTCCCTCCTCCCTCCTCCCTCCTCCCCTCCTCCCTCCTCCTTTCTCCCTCCTCCCTCCTCCTCCTCGTCCCTCCTCCTCCCTCCTTCCTCGTCCCCCCTCCCTCCTCCCTCCTCTTCCCTCCTCCCTCCTTCCTCGTCCCTCCTCCCTCCTCCTTTCTCCCTCCGAGGCCTGGCGGAGATGTGCACGCCGCCGACGAAAGCAAGAGTGAGCCATTTGCCGCTTGGCACCGCGCCGATCCAGGAGACGACGACGGACTGCGAACACGGCTTGCAGCATCTCCTTGCCTGCATTTTTTTGTGAGCACCTCCTCCGCTTCTTCCTGCGATTGCGAAGGCCTTACGGCTGGTCCCGCCGACCCTGAAGACGACGACGATGACGAGGAGGAGGAGGAGGAGGAGGAGGAGGGGGAGGGGTGAGGATGAGCAGGAAGAGGGGCAGGAGGGAGGGAGGCGGAAGACGCGGTGGAGCAGCACAAGGGGGAGGAGGATGCCTTGCTTGTGACCCCCTCCCCCGCCTCTTCCCGCGACTCCCGCCGTGCAGGGACGGGAGGGCTCGCTGCCGTGTTGAGGGGCGCCAGTGGGCAGACCGAGGATCGTTCTCGGGGTGTGCGCTCCTCCTCCTCCTCCTTCTCCTCCTCCTCCTCCTCCTCCTCCTCCTCCTCCTCCTCCTCCTCCTCCTCCTCCTCCTCCCTCCCTCCTCCTCTCCCTCCCTCCCTCCCTCCCTCCCTCCTCCCTCCCTCCCTCCCTCCCTCCCTCTCTTCGGGTACGGAGGGCAGCACATCGAGACCTACCAGGCAGGAGGGACCGGCGACGGAGCAGGGAGAGACGGGAGCGGAAGAGCGGCGACGATGAGGCAACGTCTGGGGCGCAGATGGCCCTGGGGGCGAGGCCGGGGCTTGGATCAGGCAGAGCCGACCTTGGCAGGCACAGGGGGCCCCTCGGGACGATCGAAATGGTTTCGGAAAGAGTGGGTGCAAAGACCGGCAGCAGTTCACTTCATTTCGAACAGGACTCGCTGTCGGTGCCGCCGCGGAGCTCGCTGTCGGTGCTGCTGGGGACGTTTTTTTGTGTGACACAGAGGGCCTCCTGCTCAGCAGCGGCCGCTGCTGGCTTCGGATAACATGTGCTGTTGGGCATTGTACAAATTTTTGTCATGTCGGGCGTCCAACGCCCCGATCGGCGACTAGAATTGGTGTGGTTCTGCCGGGCGTGGTTTGCAATCGGCGCCTTCGGGGCTTGAGAACGAATTTGCGCAGCGCTAAGGCGAGAGCCACATTTTGAGAACGACCCGCCCTCAATCCGTGAAGCTCTTGCAAATTTGGAGAAAGAATGTGCGCCGCGCTAAGACGAGAGCCGCATGTTGAAAACGGACCGCCTTGAATCCGTGAAACTCTGGCAATTTTTGAGACGGATGTGCGCCGCGCTAAGGCGAGAGCCACATCTTGAAAACGACCCGCCTTAAATCCGTGAAACTCCTGCAAGCTTCTGAAACGAATCTGCGCGGTGCTTTATGGCGATAGCCACATGTTGAAAGCCACCCGCCCTCCATCTGTGAAGCTGTTGCCAATATTGAAACTTCAGAGCCATAATTGGTGAGGAGGTCTCAGGCGAAACGACCAGCCACACATAAAGTCTGGTTTCAGGGTGCGACAGGGAGAAGTTATTGATACGGAAAAGGAATGGAGAAGGAGGAGGAGGAAAAGGAGGAGGAGGAGGAGCAGGAGGGAAGAGGAGGAGGAGGAGGTGGATGAGGAGGAGGGGGGGAGGAGGAGGAGGAGGAGGATGAATAGGATGAGGAAGAGGAGTAGGATGAGGAGGAGGAGGCGGATGATGATGATGCTGCTGATGATGATGATGATGAGGATGATGATGATGATGATGATGCTGATGCTGATGATGATGACGATGACGATGACGATGATGATGACGATGATGATGATGAAGATGATGGTGATGATGAGATTAGGAGGAGGAGGAGGAGGAAGACAAGTATGAACCCAAGAGTCATCAACGATGTTGGCATAGACCCTCCTTCCAAGGTCCTTCTTCATGGGCCCCTACAATGCCTGAAGCATGTCAAAACATTATTATCGGGACTCCAGCGCCGCGGATCAACCTGACTGTCGCGCCTCGACGATCCTGCATCGTGCCAGAGCGCCATACCTGGGACTTCAACGCCTCGAATCAACGTAACTGCTGCGCCCTCATACTCCTGAATCTTTCCAAAACGCCATTTCTGGTGCCTTGACCATGGGATCTCGTGAGACTCCTTTAAATGCTTAAAACGAGTGAGCGCGGCGCTGAGGCGAGAGCCACATTCAAAAAAAAGACCACCCTCAATCCGTGAAGCTTTTGCAAATGTTGAAAACGAGTGTGCGCGGCGCTAAGGCGAGAGCCACATTTTGAAAACGACCCGCCCTCAATCCGTGAAGCTCCTGTACTTTCGTAAAACGAATGTGCGCGGCGCTAAGGCGAGAGCCACATTTTGAAAAACGACCCGCCCTCAAACCGTGAAGCTCCTGCACTTTCTTAAAACGAATGTGCGCGGCGCTAAGGCGAGAGCCACATACAAACAATCAACACCCGCACTCAATTCGTGAAGTTCTTGCCGAACCACATTTTGAAAACTACTCGACTTGCATTTGTGAAACTGTTGCCATTTTTCAGCTTCAGGGTCATAAGTGGTCAGGAAGTCTCAGGGGAAACGCCCAGCCCGCCCTTTCGACCGGCCTCGGGGTGCGACAGGGAGAAGTTGTTCATAGGGGAAAAGGAATTGAGCAGGGGAAGGACGAGGGAGGAGGAACGAGGAGGAGGAGGGAGGAGGAGGGAGGAGGAAAAAGGAGGGAGGAGATGGGAGGAGGATGAAGGAGGTGGATGAGGGAGCAGGATGGAAGAGGAGGAGGAGGAGGAGGAGGAGGAGGAGAGGAGGAGGAGAGAGAGGAGGATGAGGAGGAGAAGAGGAGGAGGAGGAGGAGGAGAAGGAGGAGGAGGAGGAGGAGGAGGGAGGAGGAGGAGGAGGAGGAGGAGGAGGAGGAGGAGGGAGGAGGAGGAGGCGGAGGAGGCGTGGACAAGAGCAACGACCACGTCCGATGCACTTGGCCCAGGCGCCCACGCCACCAGGCGCGGGCTGGACCATGCGCTGCCCGCGCGGGTGCCTGCGTCGGCCGCGCCACGCGCTGCTGGCGCTGGCTCATGCGGCGGCCGCGCTGCCCGCGCTGCTGTGGAGCCTCGTGCTGCGCCGCGATTTTGGCCCAGAGGACTCAGGGACAGCGCTGGGGGAACTGAAAACAACCGACGGCGTGGTATTTTAGTCAGCGGTTTCTTCTGGATTTCGGCCTTCGGGGGCCACCCTCGGAATGGGATTTGGAACCAGAAACCGACCCCGGGGATGCGGTCGTGGCCGCGGAATTGAGAAAATTATATCGGTGGATGTCTGGGAATGCAGTTTGGGGTTCGAGGTTTGAGGCTTTCGGACGCTTTCGTCGGTTCTCGGCGGTTTTTCTAGCCTCGGGGTGCTCTTCAGCGGCTGCGCCTCGCCGAGAGCATTCTGGGGGTGCCCAGATCGCACCGAACGGCTGCCGGAGACCCGAGTTGTGACCCGAAAACCACGACGAGGATCACTGAGGGAGATTGGATCAGGGGGGGATGCATCGACCCCCAATCGGCCAGTAATCGCCGATAGTAACCTTACTTCACACCCCGCCCAGGAATGCGCGGATATTGTTACCAAGCCTTTTTGCAGGCGATGTATCGCCGAGGTCGATGTTTTTTCCACTGAGCCAGTCCCTTCCCTAACTTTCCTGCTCAAGGACGAGGTCGGCCGCATCTGCGAGGCCAGCGTGTGGTACAAGGAGGACGATCCTCGGATAAGGAAGGGCGGCGCAAGCATGAGTCTTCGGATTTGACATCCTGGCGTCACATTCTTTTATACAGCGGGCGTTTTTTTCCTTGCGCATCGATCGGGCTCGACACATGCAGCAGCAAGATGGGGCCCTGGGCTCCGGTTGAGTCATAGTTGTTTTGTCTCGTTTTGAAGAGAGCGCCCCGCGTCTCATTCCTCTCCCCTCCTCTCCTCTCCTCTCCACTCCCCTCCCCTCCTCTCCTCTCCTCTCCTCTCCTCTCCTCTCTCCTCTCCTCTCCTCTCCTCTCCTCTCCTCTCCTCTCTCCTCTCCTCTTCTCTCCTCTCCTCTCCTCTCCTCTCCTCTCCTCTCTCTCCTCTCCTCTCCTCTCCTCTCCTCTCCTCTCCTCTCCTCTCTCCTCTCCTCTCCTCTCCTCTCCTCTCTCTCCTCTCCTCTCCTCTCCTCATCCTCCTTCCTTCCTCCTCCTACCTCCTCCTCCCTCCTCCCTCCCCTCCTCCTCCTCCCTCCTCCCTCCTCCCTCCTCCCTCCTCCCTCCTCCCTCCTCCCTCCTCCCATCCCTGCCTCTGCCCTCTGCATGTCTTTGTCTCGGCACACCACTCGCACATTTGGTGGTCCCATATGGAGCTCCAGCTAAAGCCGCAATGGTGCCGTTGACATTTGTCCCCGCCATCCATTTCGGCATACCCTTTACACGTTTCGTGGTCCCATAGGGAACTCCAGCTAGGGCCAAAGTGGTGCCATTCGCATGCGTCCCCGCCACCCATTTCGGCACACCCCTCATACGTTTTGTTGCCCCATAGGGAGCTCCACCCAAGGCCCCACTCGTAATTACCGTTCGCATGCGTCCCCGCCGCCCATTTCGGCACACCACTCATACGTTTCGTGGCCCCATAGGGCGTCCCACCGAAGGCCCCAGTGGTGCCATTCGCATGCGTCCGCGCCGCCCATATTGGCACATCCCTCACACGTTTCGTGGCCCCATACCACCGAAGGCCCCAGCGGTGCCGTTCGCATGCGTTCCCGCCAAACATCTGGGCACCCCCCTCACACGTTTTGTGGCCCCATAGGGAGCTCCACCGAAGGTCCCAATGGTGCCGTTCGCATACATCCCCCGCCACTGTTTTCAGCATTGCCGTTCGCATGCGTCCCCGCCGCTTTGGCTGGTGCTGCCGCGGCCTGTAGGTCTAGCGCTTTTCCAATGCTGTAAGTTGTGCTGCCGTTTCGTAGGGTAGGTAGACCCCAGTTATCGTCTCGCCTGACCATAAGTCTCAGCGTTGCCCCACCAATCGGCTGGTCTGGCAGCTTTACAGGCTGTAATCTGTACCAACGTTTCAGTCTGCCTTGAGTCCAGCTATTGTGCTGCTCCTCGGGGTCTGGCCGCTGCCAACTCTTTAGGTCATCATCTGTCGGTGATTCTTGACCCTAACTAGCACCAAACTGATTTTGCGCGTCAACGTACTCAGGTCGAACTTACGTT
>CAUYUJ010011880.1:367065-371780 GCA_963575745.1 Prorocentrum cordatum
AGGAGCAGGAGGAGGAGGAGGAGGAGGAGGAAGGCCAGTGTAAACCCAAGACGCATCAAAGATATTGCAGTAACACTCCCTCCCATTTCCCTCTTCATAGGTCCCTGCAGAATAATATTTTCAAGGGGGGGGGTGTCACATTAATCCTCAATCGTGCCAAACACCATTCCTATGTCTTCACCGCCGCGGATCAACGTGACTGTTGAATTTCGATAATCCTACATCTTGTCAGAAAGCTGTTCTGGGGACTTTAACATTGCGAACCAACGATGTTGTCACGGCCTGACAGTCCGAAAACGTGTCAGGACACCATTCCTGGGACATCATCAGCACGAATCCACAATAGTGTTGCGTCCCGACAACCTCTAATCATACTGCAAGACCATTTCTGGGACGCTAACCATTCGAATCCTTGAGGCTGCTGCAAACTGTTGAGACCAATGCGCGCGGCGCTAAAGCGAAAACCACATTTTCAAAAGGAGCCGCCCTCTATCTGCGAAGCCCTCGCAAAATCTTAGGACGAATGTGCGCGGCGCTAAGGCGAGAGCCACATTTTTAAAACGGCCCGCCCTCCATCCGTGAAGCTGTTGCAAATTTCAAGCTTCAGGACCATACGTGGCGGAGGAACGCCGCATCGACGCGCCTGAGGGTGCGACAGGGAGGAGCTATGTATGACTAAAAAGGATGGAGGTGGAGGGGGAGAAGGAGGAGAAGGAAGAGCAGGAGGAGGAGCAAGGAGGAGAGGGAGGAGGTGGCAGAAGAGGTAGAGCAGGTGCAAGGAGGCTGAGGAGGAGGAGGAGGAGGAGGAGCGGGGAGGAGGAGGAGCGAGGAGCGAGGAGCGAGGAGGAGGAGCGATGAGGAGGCAGAGGAGGAGGATGAGTAGGAGGAGGACGAGGAGGAGGGAGAGGAATATTATTAACGATAGTACTAATCATCATTTGCATAACCAGAAAAATCAGAACACGATGAAGATTACGAGGAACACTACTGTTATCATTTTTATTATTATTGTTACTGCTACTATTATTATTACTATTACCACTACTACGACGACGACGACGACTACTACTACTGCTACTACTAATAATACTAATCATACGAACATGTAGAATCATGTTCAGAAGAACACTAAGCATGCTATTACTAATCATACTGATGCTAAGGCAAATGCTCATCACCTTAGTGCCGCTAAGAATAGTAAGACTACCAAAAATACGAGAACTAATGGCATTACTGATACTGATGGTACGACTCGTATAACATACGACCACACATACGAACAATCTTATTTTTTAGGAATAATGCTAATACTTATACTACTATGAATACCAAAGCTGATACTACTAATGGTCGTAATCGTAGCACTACTAAGATTAACGCTAGTGTTACTACTATTCTTGTCATTTGTGATAATATGAGTACCAGTGATACTACTACTACTACCGCTACTACTATTATTACTCGTACTACTACTACTACTACTACTACTACTACTACTACTACTACTACTACTACTACTACTACTACTACTACTGCTACTAATACTCTTATTATTAGTTATTACTACTACTGCTAGTACCATCACTATTACTATTACTTCAAGTGCTAATGCAGTGTTATTCCCAATCAGAGCTTGCCTCTGTACGGGTCCTAGCGGGTTCATATGGTTAGGTTAGCTGCAAAGCCGATTTTAGCGGCCCGCCTGGGTGCCTGGTAGCCCTATAGCCCTATAGCCCTCTAGCCCTATAGCGTTATAGCCCTATAGCCCTATAGCTCTATAACCCTATATCCCTTTAGCCCTATAGCTCTATAGCGCTAATCGCCCTATAGCCCAAGATCCCTACATCCCTATAGCCCTATGGCCCCCTAATCCTATAGCCTCTCAGCCCTATAGCCCTTTAGCCCTATAGGCCTATAGCCCTATAGCCCTATAGTCCCACAGGCCTATAGCACTATAGCCCTATAGCCTCATAGCCCCATGGCCCTGTAGCCCTAGAGCCCTATAGCCCTTCAGCCCTGTAGTTTTATAGCCCTATACCCCTATAGCAACATCGCCCTATAGCCCCATAGCCCCATAGCCCTAAAGAAATTATCATTGGGGTTTTTCTCTGGTATCATTCGTATTGGGGTCCTAGAGGATTCATATGCTTAGGCGAGTTTGGCCGCCGATTTCCGTGGCCCGCCCGGGTGCCTGCCCGGGTGCCCGGGTGCCTTGGTGCCCAGGTGCCTGGGTGCCCAGGTGCCCGGGTGCCAGGGTGCCTGATAGCCCTATAGCCGTACAGCCCTACAGCCCTATAGCCTGATAACCTTCTAGCCCTATAGCACTATAGCGCTATAACCCTATAGCCCTAGAGCCCTATAGCCCCATATCCCTAGCCTTATAGTCCTATGGCCCTATAACCCCATAGCCATATAGACATATAACCCTACAGCCCGACAGCCTTATAGTCCTATAGCCCTATATGCCTACAGCCCTATAGCCCTATATCCCTGTAACCCTAGCGCCCTATAACCCTATAGCCTTATAGCCTCACATCCTATAGCCCTACAGCCCTACAGCCTTACAGCCTTATAGCTTTACATGCCTAATGCCCTATACCGTATATCCCTATAGCCTTGTAGCTTTATGGTCCTAGAGCCCTGTAGCCCTGTAGCCCCACAGCCGTATAGCCCTAACAAAAAGGATTGGGACTTTCTTTGGTATGATTATAACTAGTAGTAGAAGGAATAGTAGTAGTAGTAGTAGTAGTAGTAGTAGTAGTAGTAGTAGTCGTAGTAGTAGTAGTAGTAGTAGTCGTAATAGTAGTCGTAGTGATAGTAGTAGTAGTAGTAGTAGTAGTAGTAGTAGTCGTAGTATCAGTAGTATTAGCAGCACTAGCAGAAATTTTACCATCAATGATGATATCTGTACTGCTAATAGCAATCGTAGTATTAATATTAGTACGACTAAAAGTAACAATCTACTACCGGTACAAGTCAGCATAGCAATTCTAAACTACTATTAAGAGTCGTCGTACTCATCATCGTAGTACTACCAATAATATTGTATTATTAACAATGATACGACTATCATTCGTATTAGTATTATTGTGAACATGAGTATGACTAGACGTATATATACGGTGATTATCATTATCCGTATGATGGTATTTTTGATCAGGTATTATCAGTTTTCTTAGTACTGGCGGGATTGTGATTATGAGTGTGATTGGTCTTCTGATGATTATCGTTCTATATCGTTATACTAGGACTAATATCATTAGTCTGATGAATACTGCTGTTAGTATTAATCACGTTAATACTAACACGAATACTACTGCTACTACTACTACTGATACTAATACTTCCAATAAATTCGAATCTTAATATCAATACCGATACTAATATTACTACTAATCCCGATACTATTACTGTTACTAGTACTGATAATACTACTGCTACTACTACTCATACTAATAATAGTACCAATCCCAGTACTGATACGGATACTATTACCAATACTAGTGCTAGTACTAGTACTAGTACTAGTACTAGTACTAGTACTAATATTATTTCTAATCCTAATAGTAATAGTAACACTGATACTATTACCAGCTCTAATACTCATACTAATACAAACACTAGTACTAATTCCAATAATACGACTACTAATGCAAGTATTAGTGCTAATGCTACCACTACTACTAATACTACTACTACTAATACACATACTAATACGGATATAAAAACCATGACTAACACTAATACTAGCAATACTACTCATATTAATACTAAATGCCAATACTAGTACTAAATGCTACTGCTAATGCTAATACAAATACTCATACTATTACTACTACTGTTACTAGTACGAATGCGAATGCTAATACTAGTACGAATACTAATACTAATACTAATACTGATACTGATACTCATACTACTACAACTAATACCAACACTAATATTAATAATAACACCAATACTAATACTAATACTAATGCTGACACTAATGCCAATGCCAATGCTAATGCTAATGCTAATGCTTGTGCTAGTGCTAATGCTAATGCTAATGCTAATGTTAATCATAATACGACGATTACTACTACTACTACTACTACTACCACTACTACTACTACTACTACTACTACTACTACTACTACTACTACTACATTATACTACTACGACTACCACCAGCACCACTACTATTACTACTACTACTACTATTACTACTACTACTACTACTACAACAACTACTACTACTACTACTACTACTACTACTACGACTACTACTACTACTACTACTACTACTACTACTACTACTACTACTACTACTACTACTACTACTACTAACTACTAACTACTAACTACTAACTACTACTACTACTACTACTACTACTACTACTACTACTACTACTACTACTACTACTACTACTACTACTACTACTACTACTACTACTACTACTACTACTACTACTACTACTACTACTACTACTACTAACTACTAACTACTAACTACTACTACTAACTACTAACTACTAACTACTACTACTACTAACTACTAACTACAACTACTACTACTACTACTACTACTACTACTACTACTACTACTACTACTACTACTACTACTACTACTACTACTACTACTACTACTACTACTACTACTACTACTACTACTACTACTACTACTACTACTACTACTACTACTACTACTACTACTACTACTACTACTACTACTA
>CAUYUJ010011880.1:371880-389380 GCA_963575745.1 Prorocentrum cordatum
GAGGAAGCAGGGATAAGCGAGGAGCGAGGAGGGGGAGGCCGAGGGAGAAGTCCGAGGACGGGCATCCGCCCTCTGCGCGAGCGGACGGTCGCCGTGCCGGAGGTCCGGCGCGCGTTCGAGCGGGCAGAGGTGGCGCGGTTCAACGGCGCGCCGGAGGGCGCCAGAAAGGGTATAGGGCAGAGGTCGTTTTCTGCGCATTCGCCACTTCTCGGCGGTTTTCGGGCGCGTTTGCCATTTTTCGGCGGCTCTCGAGCATCATGATGCGCACCAGCAGCTGCGCCTCGCCGACAGCGTACCCAGTGTGCCCGAATCTTCCCGGAAGGCTGCAGGAGAGCCGAGTTATGACCCGAAGCCTTCAGGGCGGGGGGGTCTGGTCCAGGGGGGGGTCAAACGCCCCTGGGACCCTGGCGTCGCAATTCGTTCGCAACGGGCGATATAATTATTTTCTGGCCGAGGGACCTTAACGTATCGATCCCTCTCAGAAGTGAGGTCCAGGGCTCCTGTCGTCGTTCTCTGCGGCGCTGTATTTTTTTTTCGTGACCTCGGATCTCCAGGGCGGGGGGTCGGGCCCTGCAGGCACCGGCATGGTCCCGGGCTGGCTCTTCAACAGCAGCCTGGAAGACCTCAGCTCGAGGGCGTCCAAGAGGGCGGCGAGGACGACACGGGGGGGAGGTCCGAGAGGGGGGACTGAAGACGTTCGGGTCTGCCTGGTGCTTTCGGGCGTTTCTGTGGGCACCCGCAGGTTCTCTCGCCCCGGGGCGCCTTGCAGCAGCTGCGCCTCGTCGAGAGCCTTCCAGTTGTGACCCCAAGACCAGACCCCAGCAGCCTCCCCCGTCGTGAGCGGCCGCCAGAGGCCCGAGTTGTGACCCCAAGACCATCAGTTGTCCAGGAAGGGGCAGTGGGGACTGGCGGTGTGTGGATGTCATGGCCAGGGTCACGATATTTCCCAGATGTCTTGGCCCCCTCTTCTTCTCTCAAGACATCCCCATGCAAGTCTAGTCGAGTCAAGTCAGGTCCGGTCGCGTGCAGAGGCTGCAAGCGCCCCACAGGCGGATACGTCGTCCGAAAAAACGAACAACAGTGTGCAGTAGTACACGCCCAGCTGATAACGAAGCTGCCGACAAGCTACCGCGAAGCCACGGGGCCGACGAGATGAGCTTCGAGAGTGGCCACGCCGAAGGCTCTCGAGGCACGTCCGTCCCTTGGCCCCCCCCCTTTCCTCTTCCGTGCACCTGCCCCGGGCCGTGACGCGCCCCGCTGAGATCCGACGTCGCGCACGAAAAAAGCAGCGCCGTCGGAAGCCTCGATCGGAGCCCTGGGCCCTATCTCTCTGCGGCATTCTCCGAGCTGGATCGGGTCGTGCGGGTCCGAAGGCCCAAATCAAGGCAAAACCGGCCGTTGTGGCAGCACTGCGACGCCAGGATCTCAGGGTTTTTTCCTTGCACATGCCTCCGGCCATGATGCGCCCCGCCCCCCCCCCGGAGGGTTTCTCCGAAGGGCTTAGGCGACCCGTCCTCCTCCCCTCCTCCTCCTCCTCCTCCTCCTCCTCCTCCTCCTCCTCCATCTCCTCCTCCTCCTCCTCCTCCATCTCCTCCTCCTCCTCCTCCTCCTCCTCCATCTCCTCCTCTCCTCCTCCCCTCCATCCCCTCCTCCTCCTCCTCCTCCTCCTCCTCCTCCTCCTCCTCCTCCTCCTCCTCGGGCCGACTACGGCCCCGGGGGGAGACCGTGCACCCCCCCCCCCGCCCTTTTCGGCGCACCCGACCAGCAGCTGGGAGGCGGGCAGCGGGGCCGCCGACCAGGCCTCCGTCTTCGAGGGCCTGGGCCTCCAATCTCGGAGGAGGGCCTGCCGAGGCCCGGGAGGGGCAGATCGGCGCAGGCGCAATAGGCAGCCGATCCACATGGAGGTACGGGACGGCGCGGGACCACGGAGGGGAGGAGGAAAACTCCAGGAGAGACGCAAGCAGACGTGGGAGACGTTAGAACCTGTGCCGATTTCCGTGCGTCCCCCTGGAGACCCCCCTTCGGCAGCCAGCCCAGGCGGGGGGAAGTGGGAAGGAGAAGGCCTTCTCAGAAGGCTTGGCAGCCCTCCTGCTTTCAGAGAAGTTGTCTGAGCCTTCCCCGAAGGCACAGAAAACTCATCGGAAGGCACGAGGGCTCGAGAAGCCCCGCCGCCTTCTGAGAGGGCCTGCTCCTCCTCAGTTACACACTCTGAATACTACTCTCCTCTCTCCCTTGATGACGTCCGGAAGATGTTCGGCCCACCTCCGCGTATTGTTGTTTTTTACACATGACTCCCAGGAGCTGGGTTTTCGCTTGGGTTTGTTGTTCGAAATGTTGCTCCCGCTGAAGCGCCGGCCTCATTTTCGGGCTTCGACTCGTTCCGAATCGTGCTCCCGCTGCAGCGCTGGCATCATTTCCGCGCCTCCACTCGTTCCGCATCGTGCTCCCTCTGCAGCGTTGGCCTCATTTCCTGGTTTTCATACGTGTTTTTGACTCCGATTCTGAGCCTAGGGAGGTAAACATGGAGCCGCTCCAGAACGGCCCAGACCTTTCGAAGACGATCCACTTACCCTCCAAGGCACGCGGCGCCCTTGCATGACATGCTGTGCTGTGTTCTGTCATGCGCCGTTGTGCGATGCCATGCTTTGCGTTGCAATGCTTTGTGCTGCAATGCTTCACTACGCAATGCCACGCCATGCTATGATATTCTACGCTATGCTGTGCTCTTCAACGCCATGCCATACCGTGCTCTACGATGCATGGCGCACCCTCTCGCGATCATTGCCCTGCTCGACATCCGACTGTGCGCATAGAGAGGATATCTACGCCATGTGAAGGGATGGGGAGGGGGGGGGTAGGACGTCAGATATGACGCGAGCGCACCTAGCTTGCCACTTCCCCCCTCGCCTCGCCGCCGAGCTGGGGAATCCTGGGGGCATCCTTGGCCTGGGGGGGGGGAAGGCACGTCTGGCAGCGCGCCCGAGGTACCCAAAGTGGGCTTCTCGCCGCGCCCTCGGCTGGGCATCCGCCTCACCGATTCGGGCCAGGATGCGCCCCGAGCGTTGTTTTTGTTGTTTTTTTGGGGGGGGGGGCCCTCTCCTCCTCCTCCTCCCTCCTCCTCCTCCTCCGCCTCCTCCTCCTCCTCCTCCTTGGGGGGGGGCCCTCTCCTCCTCTTCCTCCTCCTCCTTCTCCTCCTTGGGGGGGGGGCCCTCTCCTTCTCGCTTCCCCCCCCCCCGCGCTCGCCGCCCAGGGTGTCCCCCCCGGGCCCCCTTGGAGAGACAGCGGCGGCTCTCCCGCCGCCCGGGCCCTGGCCGCCGCTCGGGGGGGCCGCTTCCTGGGGGGCCCGCTCCGGTGGGGCCTGATGCCCGGGCCGAGGGCGCGCGGCGAGGAGCCCCCTCGGGCGACTCGGGGGCGGTCAAGGGGGGAGTGATGACTAGAGGGGGGGGTGGACAGCACGGCGCCCTCAAGGGGCCGCGGCGCCCGAGGCTTCCTCCAGAGCCGCCGGCGCTCCGAGGTTGTCGATGCAGCCTCGTTCCATTTTGTCCTCGTCCTGGCTCCGTCTTACGCGCGTTGTTGATTAGCGCCGATTGTGCGCCGATTGTGCGTCGATGTAGCGTCGATTTAGCGTCGGTCAGCGTCGATTAGCGTTGATTGGCGTCGGTTCGCATGAGCCAGCAAGATGGTATGGAAGGCTCCCATGTCGGGAGCTGGAACATCTACATTACCAGTGGCGGGCTGTTTTTCGATCCTGATGGTCGCGGCGACGTCGGGGTGGTGTGGTGTACACTTCTTTGTTCCGTTTCCTGGGGAGACAGCGAGACATGCACACACCAGGATCCCGTCTACGCCAGCCCCTGCTCTCCTCCGCGAGTTCCAGTGCGGGGCCGGAGACTGCGTCGGTGTCCGGCGCTCGGTTCCCTACCATGAGCTGCTGCAGGAGGGGTTCCACTGGAACCCCTCCTGCAGCAGCTCCTGGATGGGGGTTCGGAACACCTCCTGCTGGAACCCCTCCTGCAGGAACTCCTCCTGCAGCAACCCCTCCACTGGAACACCTCCTGGAACCCCTCCTGCAGGAGGGGTTCCACTGGAACCGTTCCAGGATGCCGCGAGCAGCCGGGGGCGCCTTGGGCCCGGGGCACCTTCCGCCGCCCCTGACGCGAGGCCCCCCCCAGAGGGCGAGGCCCCTGACGCGAGGCCCCCGAGGCTCCCTACCAGTTGCTGCAGGAGGGGCTCCAGGATGCCGCGAGCAGCCGGGGGCACCTTGGGCCCGGGGCACCTTCCGCCGCCCCTGACGGGAGGCCCCCCAGAAGAAAAAAACATACAAAAGCACACACGTTTTTTTTATTTTTTCTTTTTTTCTTTTCTTTTCTCTCCCCCCACGGTGTGTGTGTGTGTGTGTGTGTGTGTTTTTTGTTGTTGTGTGTGTGTGTGTGTGTGTGTGTGTGTGTGTGTTTTTGTGTTTTTCCTGCCGCCCCTGACGGGAGGCTCCCCCAGAGGGCGAGGGACGCCAGGGGGGGACCGCCGCTGCCTCGGCGGTTCCGAGTCGGGGGTCGGCTGCAGAACTCGAGGGGCCGAGCTCTGTGCACCGGCGCTCCTCGGGCCCCGCGCGGAAGCTGTGGGGGAAAAAACACACACAACAAAACACACAACAGTGGAGGAAAAAGCACACACACACACAGGGGAACAAAAACACACACACACACAGGGGGAAAAAAGACAACAACACACACACACACACCCATGGGGAAAACAAGCACCGTTTTTTTCTTTTCTTTTTTTCCTTCCCCCCCTCGAACAGGAAAGCGGATCCTGGTGTATACGGGATCCTGGTGCATACGGGATCCTGGTGTACACATTTTTCGTTGTTCCCCCGGGAGAGCGGGGGGAAGAAGTGCACGCCACACCACCCCGACGTCGTCCTCGACGCTCAAGAGTCCTGGGAGTGGAGAACAGCCTGCCACTGGTAATGCACACGTTCCAGTTTTCGAGCATTCCTTTACGCCAGAATTGATCTTCTCGTCGAACCCATGAGACAAGTACGTAGAATAGTCCGTAGCTCTGCGGAGCATTCTGCGTATGTTTCGTAGATTCGACGGGAAATCAACTTTGGGGTACATCGATTTTGTAGACGTTCCCTTATTTGAGCGGTCCCCGAGTTCCGACGCCAAGAAGAAAACTGCAGCATCGAGGCAAAACTCGGCAGGAGCCCCGCACTCGGCCGCGCGCAGAGGGGGGTTATGGGGGAGGGGGGAAGGCTTCTCAGAATGCGGGCAGTACTGATATCCATATCCAGACCGTCGTGGACTTTTTGGGAAGAGGTGCCGCCACGCCGAGGCGCACCGGATATGGATAAAATCAAGCCTCTTGGGGCCAGATTTTTATTCACATCCAGTGCGTAGAGGGTTTCTGGGGAAGAGAGCCCAAGAATCCAAGACGCACTGGATGTGGATATAACTATTGCCCGCACAGAAGCACCCCTGCTTCTCAGAAGGCGCGGGCCTCGTCTGTGGATGTATGGCCGGCGCCTTCTAAGAAGCCGCCTCCTTCTCCAAGAAGCCTTCCCCCCTCCCCCGACCCCCTTGTGCACGTCGCCAACCATTGGTTGGAGCCAGGCGTTCCCTGGCGTTTCCGTCGGTTCTCGGCGGGGTTTGGCCTCGGGATGCGTTTCAGCAGCTGCGCCTCGTCGAGGGCGTTCCTGGAGTGCCTGGATCGTTCCGAACGGCCGCCGAAGGCCCGAGTCAAGGCTCGAAAAGCTCCTATTCCCTACCCTCCTGGTGCGTGCCGCCAATGGACCCCATCTTTCTGCGGCTTTTTGCGAGCCGGGTCGATTCGTGAGGGCACGGGACCCGAATCGGGGCAGAGTCGCCCGCTGCGAAACGAATGTGTCGCCAGGGTCTCCGGGTTTGCCCTCCTCCGGCAATCTTTCCCCCACTGCTACGACTGGCTGATGTACGCCACGGTCGAGATCCCAAGGTTCAAGACGAAACAAAAACATAATCATGAGCTTTCGGAGCTACGAGAGTTTACGTTTGTGCCGCCTTCCCTTCCTCGACCTCCCCCTTCCTCCTCTTCCTCCTCCTTCCTTCACTGCCTCCTCCTCCTCCTCCTCCTCCTCCTCGACCTGGCGTCGTCCTGGAGACTCGCGGAGGCCAGGTCCGTCTTCTTCAGCTCCCCAGAGGTGGGGCACCCGCTCCGTACGGGCGGCGCTGGTGATGCGGGTGATCCTGCCCCTGCTGCTGCGCTTCTCGTGCCCGAAGACGGCGCTGTCCCTGCGGGAGGTGGGGGCGCGGGTCAAGAACTTCGACCAAGAGATCCCGTGGAGCACCGTGTGGGAGTCCAGGGGAGGGAAAGGCACCGGTAGTGCTGCCCCTCCCTCGCTGTGGCCTTTCTGGAGCATCCCGGGGGCCCCTCGCCGCCACGGCTGGATCCTCCTCGAAACTCTGGTCGGAAGGTTCCCCGGGAGAGGTCCGTGGAGAAGCGGTATCGTTTTTGTTGTTTTTGTTTTTGTTGTTGTTTTTGTTTTTGTTTTTGTTGTTGTTGTTGTTGTTGTTGTTGTTGTTGTTGTTGTTGTTGTTGTTGAACTCTCATTTCTGAAGAATAGTTATTGCTGATCCCTTCACCGGTGCATATTGTTTTTCTTATTCAAAGTGTGCCCCTTGACGCTCGTACCTGCTTTTTTGACAAGGAAAGTCTTGATGCTCAAACTGGGCCCCTGGCCCCCGGGTTACAACATCAACGGCTCCCGTCTGAGACTTCCTCACAATTTAGCCAGGACCCCCGCTCCTGCCCGAGACTTTCTCGCATTTTATTCAGGAATCGCGCTCTCGCTTGGGACTTCCTTGCATCTATTCAGGAATCGCTCTCCCGGCGTTCTGGAGTCGCTCTCTCGCTGGAGACTTGCTTGCAATCTACTGAAGAACAGCGCCCTTGCGTTGGAATTTCTTGCAATTTGCTCAAGCGGCGCGCTCCCGACACCCAGGCACCCAGGAGTCGCGCCCGCTGTGGCCCCATGTGCATGCCCTTCGTGGCCCCGCTGTCGCCTTTTGTGGCCCTCTCACTGTCCTACGTGGCCCAGTTGCTACCCTCAGTGGCCCCATCGTTGCCTTCTGTGGCCCCGCATTACCTGTCCTTCGTGGCCCCCGCTCGTTCGCGCTCTTCGTGGCCCCATACGCATTCCCTTCGTGTCCCCGCTGTCGCCCTTCGTGTCCTACTTCGTGTCCTTCGTGGCCCTGCTGTCGTTCTCTCTCGCTCTCGGTTTCGCTCGTCGTCGCCGTCGTCGTCGTCGTCGCCGTCGTCGTCGCCGTCGTCGTCGACGTCGTCGTGGTCGGTCCCCTGTCCGTCCCTCTTGGGGTCGGGTCGACGGTCCGCGGCCGCCCCGCCGATCAGCGCTGCCGCTGGCCAGGCCGACGGTCCGCGGCCGCCCCGCCGCTTGCCGGGGCCCGGCCTGCAGGGAAGAAAGGTATACCCCCAAAAAGGGCTCGATCGAAGACGAACCGGGCGGGTATCGAGGGTTTGGGAAATACGCGTTATTGGACACTCGAACGGATAGGGGCGAACAGGCTCAAAATGATTGTTGTTGTTGTTGTTGTTGTTGCTGTTGCTGTTGCTGTTGTTGATGTTGATGTTGTTGTTGTTGTTGTTGTTGTTGTTGTTGTTGTTGTTGTTGTTGTTGTTGTTGTTGTTGATTGACACGTGACCTTGTTGCCCGGGGACCCCCCCCCCAGCAATCAGCAACCAGTAGCCGAAAGTTCATTTCAGCACACCCCTCTCGAGGATCGTGGCCTTTGCCTCACAGAGAACTCCACCGAAGGTTCGTTCCGGCACACCCCTTGAGGATTCTATAGGATGCTAGAGGATAGCATCGGATTCCCAATCGGATCCTATAGGTCTCGGATAGGATCCTATGGAGATGCCATGGGATCTTATAGTTATCCTATAATGATGGTGTAGAATCGTATAGGGATGCCATAGGATCATTTACGGATCCTATAGGGTCCCATGGTGATCTTATTGGAATCGTATAGGATCCTAGAGCGATCCTAAAAGACCCTAGGGATCTTATAAGGTCATTGTCGGCTACTAAAGGCGTCCTATATAATCGTTATACGATTTCCATAGGATCCTAACTAGGATCCCATGGGATTCCGATACAATCCCTATACGATTCCCATAGGATCCTATAGGACCGCATGAGGTTCCTATGCAATCCTCATTCGATTCCTATCGGACTGTATACGATGACTGTAGGATGCTATCGGATCGCATGGGATTTCTGTACAATCCCTATACGATTCCCATAGGATCTTAGTACAGGATCCTATAGGATCGCATGGGATTCCTGTAGGAACCGTATAGGATCGCATGGGGTTCCAAGAGGATCCCCATAGGATCCCCGTAGCATCTCGTAGGATCGCACGGGATTCTCATACAATCCCTACCGGATTCCTTTAGGATCCTATCGGATCGCATGGGTTTCCTATACAATTTCTATAGGATTCCTCCAGGGTTTTTATAGGATCGCATGGGCTTCTTATACAATCCCCATCGGATTCCTATAGGATCCTACAGGGCCGCATGGCATCCCAACAGGCTCCTTTTAGGATGTTTTAGGATCCTTGAGGATCCCTATAGGATCCTTGTAGGATCCATGCATGATTCCAATCGGATCTTCTAGGATCGCTTGGGATTTCTGTTCAATCCGTATGGGACCCCTATAGGACCCAATAGGATCGCATGGGAATCCTATACGATCATATCGGATTCTTTCATGATCCTAGAGGGTCGCATGGGATTCCTGTAGAATCCCCATGAGATTCCTATCGGATCTCATAGGATCGCAAGGGACCCCTCTAAGATCCGTATATGATCCTTTGAGGACACTTTATGATTGTTTGTGATTCCTTTACATTTCTTTTTACGACTCCCCATTGGATCCCTATAGGATCACATGGTGTTCCTATACAATCCTCATACGATCCCTAGAAAATCCTATAGTGGGAGTCCTGTAGGATCCTTATAGGGCCGCATGGGATTCATATAGGACCCCTATAGGATGTTCATCCGATCCAATAGGATCGCACGGGAGTCTTACACAAACCCTACAGGATTCCTGTAGGTCGGATCGCATGCGATTCCTATACAATCCCTATGGTATTCCTATTGGAATCCTGTAGGATCGCAGGGCATTCCTTTACAATTCCGATCGGATTCCTATGTGATATTGCATGGCCGCATGGGATTCCTATAGAATCCCCACAGGATCCTATCTGATCCCTATAGGATCGTATAGGCTCGCAAGGGATTCTTATACAATCCGTATAGGATTCCTATAGGATCCCATAGGATCCTATAGGATCATATGGGCTTCCTATACAATCCCCATATGATCCCTATATGATCCCATAGGATCGCATGGGTTTCCTAGATCCTGCAGGGTCGCATGGGATTCCCATGCGATGCCTTTACGATTCCTATGGGGTCCTTATAGGATCGCATGGGATCCCTATAGGATCTGTAGAGGATCCCTATAGGATCCTAGAGGATTGCATGGGCTATTTAGACAATTTCTTTACGATTTCCATTGGATCCCTATAGGATCGCATGGGATTCCTATACTTGAGTATCCTTATGCGATCCCCACAGGATCGCATCGGATCCCTGTACGATTCCTATAGGATCCTGTATGGCCTCATGGGGTTTGTTTACAACCTTATAGGGTTCCTGGAGGATTTCAGAGGATCGCATGGGATTCTTTCTTACAATCCGCACAGGATGCCTTACAATCCCTATCGGATTCCGATAGGACCCTATAGGATCGCATGGGTTTCCTGTACAATCCTTACAAGAATCCTACAGGATCCCATCGGATCGCATGGGATTCCCATACAACCCGACAGGATTCCTAGAGGATCCCATCGGTTCGCATGGGATTCGTTTTTAAATCCTTATACGATTCCTATCGGATCCGATAGGATCGCATGGGATTCCCATACAATCCTTATACGATTCTTTCAGGATCCGTATAGGGCCGCATGGAATTCTTATACAACCCTATGGGTTTCCTATAGGATCCTCCAGGATCGCATGGGGTCCCTACAGAATCCCCAGAGGGTGCTTTTAGGATTTTATAGGATCGCATAGGATCCTCATAGGATCCCTATAGGACCCCTACAGGATACTTTATGTTTTTTGGATCATGTAGGAGCCGATATATTCCGGAGCTTCGCTGGTGCAGACATGGGACCATTGCAGGAAGGAAAAGTTCACACCCTTAAGCAAACGAAGTTACAGTGGAGCCAAGAATGGAGCCCGAGGTTGTTGGTTGCTGCTTGCTGGCGGGGTGGGGGGTTTGCTTACCCCCGGGCAGCAAGGTCACGGGTTGTCCTTTAAGGACAAGCATTGACCAAGTTTCCCGGTGAACGGGCAACGAGGTCTCATGTCAACCTTGTTGTTGTTGTTGTTGCTGCTGTTGCTGCTCCTGCTGCTGTTGTCGTCCTCGTCGTCGTCGTCGTCGTCATCGCCGCCGTTGTTGTTGTTGTTGTTGTTGTTGTTGTTGTTGTTGTTGTTGTTGTTGTTGTTGTTGTTCTTGTTCTTGTTCTTGTTCTTGTTCTTTCACTTTTGAATAATAATTGTTGGTGATCCCCACTCATCGGTGCAGATTGTTTTTCTCAGTCAAAGTGTGCCCCTCGACGCTCGTACCCTGTTTTTTGACAGGGAAATTCTTCCTGGTCAAACTGTGCCCCTGGCCCCCTGGACTACAACGACAACGGCTCCCGCCTGAGACCCCTCCAAATTTACTCAGGACCCCCACTCCCGTCTGAGACTTCCTCCCAGTTTACTCAGGAACGGCGCTCCCGCTTGAGACTTCCTCACAATTCAATCCGGGTCAAATTGCGTTGTTGCTTCCCTGGATTACAACAGCAACGGCTCCCGCTTCAGATTCCCTCCAACTTTACTCAGGACCCCCGCTCCCGCCTGAGACATCCTCCCAATTTAGTCAGGATCGGCGCTCCCGCCTGTGACTTCCTCGCAATTTAGTCAGGACCCCCCCTCCCGTCTGAGGCTTCCTCACAATTTACTCCAGAACGGCGCTCCCGCTGAAGATTTCCTTGCGCCTTAGTTTAGACCCCCGCTCCCGCCAGACATCCTCTTTTCAGGAATTGCGTTCTCGGTTGTGACTTTTTCGCAGTTTATTCAGACATCGCGCTATCGACGCTCAGGCACCACGCTCGCGCCAAGGACGCCGTCACACTTTACTTAGGAATCGCGCTCTCGCCCTACTCAGGCATCCCAGTTGAATGTCCCACCCGCCCGACCCGCCCGTCAGAGGATCGCCCGCCCGTCGTGGGCTGCCGCCCGAGACTTCCTTGTGGAATGGCGCCTTCGCCTAGGACGTCTTCGAACGTTCGCACTCTTACCTTCCTGCTCCTCCCTCCTCCCGGGCCACCTCCCCCCTCCTTCCGATTCCCTTTCCCTCGCACGTCAGCTGATGTTGAACTTTCATTCCTGAAGAATGATTTCTGTTGGTCCCCCCCCCACCGGTGCACATTGTTTTTTCTCAGTCAAAGTGAGCCCGTCGACGCTCGCACCCTGTTTATTTGACAGGGGAAGTCATCAGGGCCAAACTGTGCCCCTGGGCCCCCGGCTACAACAACAACGAATGTGACGGCCATAAGGTCCAGCGTTCGGGGCCATTTTTATTTTGTGTTCGATGTGGGGCTCGTGTGGCCAATCGGTTTTCCCCAAATCGATGCCCTTAGGGAAGTCTGCCCCTCGCGCCACCCGAACCCCGCCCGACGTAGAGCCAGGGACTGGCTGGTCGATGAGCGGCACCCAGCAACTGGAGCTGGGCGCCCAACCCCAACCCCCACAAGGCGGGAATGCCCTGCTCCACCATTGTAGCTGAGATAGCGTTGGGTTCCGGCCTCGTTGCCCACATCATGCCGACGAGCACCAAAACCACCAGCAGCTCCCTTCTCACACGCGCTGCCCATTTTTACCACACAATCGCTGTATCTGAGGACTTGCCCACGCTTCCCATCGGGTTCCAACTTCGCCCTCAACATCCCGCTGGGCAGCCCCAGAGCCCATTGGGACAGCCAGCCTGCCGCGCACGCGCCCATACCAGCGCTGCAACTGGCGACGTTTGGCTTGGGTATCGTCTCCCATGTGTTCAAGAACAGTGCCAGACCTCTGACCCCAACGTTGTGGCTGGATACGGCGGGCTCCAGTTCACCTCCCATGTCTCCTTGGGCGTTGCCTCCCACTTCGCGCTGGGCAGCATCGCCAGTGCCTGCTGCTGCGGCGTTCCCTTCTCGCACACGCAGATCCCGGCGCTGTGGTAATGGTGCTCCGTTACTGTATATAGCTCATAAGATTCCCGCGCGTTCGCATCCCAGCGCTGGGATTCATGAAATCGGGCTCCCACTTCACCTCCCACGGGGCCGCTGGGCAACAACGCTGTCCACTGCCATAGGTCGTTATCCTGCGCGCGGTGACCACCACGTTCTAGCTAATGTAACGGGGACCCAGTGTCGATTGCCGCATCCCACAGACAAGTGCCAGAGCTCGCTGCCTCTGATTGTTGTTTCGCCTCCCACTTCTCGCTGAGCAGCGCCAAAGCCAGCTACCACTATGCGGCTTCCCCGCCCGCCGTGAATGCCGCATGTCGTGCAGCAGCAACGAAGCCCGCGGCCCCCGCTGGTTCCTCCCACCCGCCCTGGCCTTGCAGCGCTCTAGGAGATGGCATCGCCTCCAACACCTCGCCGAGAAGCGCCAGAGGTGTTACATGGCGCTGTTTATGGCGCGACCCGCGGCGAAGCCTTTGTGAGCCTCTGTTGGAATGGCTGGCGCAAGCCATGGCGCAAGCTGACTCGCAACTCGCGGCGCAAAGCATCGTCGCCCCTCCTTCTTGCCCCTCTAATCCCTCCCTTCCTCCCATCCCTTCGTCCTCTCTTTTTGTCTTTTCCCTTTCGTTTCCCTGTGTGGGGGCTTCTCCAACTGCGCGTGGCCAGGAAGGAATATATCCCCCCAAAGGGGGTGCGATCGGAGACGAAGGGGGCGGGTATCCAGGGTTTGGGGTATGCATAGTGAATGACACGCGGGCCAGTGCGAACGAACCGTCTTGGAATGATTGTTGTTGTTGTTGCTGCTGTTGTTGTGGTTGTTGTGGTTGTTGTGGTTGTTGTGGTTGTTGTGGTTGTTGTGGTCGTTGTTGTTATTGCCGTTGTTGTTGTCGTCGTCGTCGTCGTCATTGTTTTGTTGTTGTTGTTGTGATTGTTGTTGTTGTTGTTATTGTTGTTGCTATTGTTGTTGTTGCTGTTCTGTTGTGGTTGTGGTTGCTGTTGCTATTGTTGTTGTTGTTGTTGTTGATGATAGACACTGCACCTAACCACCCGTTCACCGGCCCCCCCCTCCCCCCCCCAGCAACCAGCAACCAGCAACCCAGCCGCTGGCGCGCCTGGCGTGTGTGGCGCACCTGGCGCGCCTGGCGCACCTGGCGCACCTGGCGCAACTGGCGCACCTGGCGCACCTGGCGCACCTGGCGCGCCTGGCGCACCTGGCGCACCTGTGCACTTGGCGCGCCTGGCGCACCTGGCGCGCATGGGGCGCCTGGCGCACTTGGCGCGCCTGGCGCAGTTGGCGCACCTGGCGAACCTGGCGCACTTGGCGCACCTGGCGCGCCTGGCGCACCTGGCGCGCATGGCGCTCCTGGCGCACATCGCGCACCTGGCGCACCTGGCGCACTTGGCGTATCTGGCGCGCCTGGCGCACCTGGCGCACCTGGCGCACCTGGCGCACCTGGCGCGCCTGGCGCACCTGGCGCGGCTGGGGCGCCTGGCGCACCTGGCGCGGCTGGGGCGCATGGCGCACATGGCGCGCCTGGCGCACCTGGCGCACATGGCGCGCCTGGCGCGCCTGACGCACCTGGCGCACCTGGCGCACCTGGCGCACATGGCCCACCTGGCGCACCTTGCGCACCTGGCGCGCCTGGCGCGCCTGGCGCACCTGGCGCACTTGGCGCGCCTGGCGCAGTTGGCGCGCACCTGGCGCAACTGGCGCGCATGGCGCACCTGGCGCGCCCGGCGCACCTGGCACACCTGGCGCGCATGGCACACTTTGCGCACTTGGCGCGCCTGGCGCGCCTGGCGCACCTGGCGCACCTGGCGCGCCTGGCGCACCTGGCGCGGCTGGGGCGTCTGGCGCACCTGGCGCGCATGGCGCACCTGGCGCGCCTGGCACACCTGGCGCACCTGGCGCACTTGGCGCGCCTGGCGCACTTGGCGCACGTGGCGCACTTAGCGCACGCGCCTGGCGCACTTGGCGCACCTGGCGCATCTGGCGCGGCTGGCGCACCTTGCGCACCTGGCGCGCTTGGCGCACTCGGGGCGCGTGGCGCACCTGGCTCACTTGGCGCACATGGCGCACCTGGCGCACCTGGCGCGCCTGGCGCACCTGGCGCGCCAGGCGCGCCTGGCGAACGTGGCGCACCTGGCGCACTTGGCATCTGGCGCACCTGGCGCACCTGGCACACGTGGCGCGCCTGGCGCACCTGGCGCACCTGGCGCACCTTGCGCGCGTGGTCCACCTGGCGCACATGGCGCGCCTGGCGCGCCTGGCGCACCTGGCGCACCTGGCGCGCCTGGCGCATCTGGCGCACCTGGCGTAGCTGGCGCACCTAGCGCACCTGGCGCACCTGGCGCACATGGCGCACTTGGCGCACTTGGCGCGGCTGGCGCACCTGGCGCACTTGGCGCACCTGGCGCGCCTGGCGCACTTAGCGCACCTGGCGCGCCTGGCGCGCATAGCGCGCCTGGCGCGCCTGGGGCGCGTGGCGCACCTGGCGCGCCTGATGCACCTGGCGCACCTGGCGCACTTGGCGCACCTGGCGCACCTGGCGCACATGGCGCACCTGGCGCACCTGGCGCGCCTGGCGCACCTGGCGCACCTGGCGCGCCTGGTGCAGTTGGCGCGCATGGCGCACCTGGCGCACCTGGCGCACCTGGCGCACCTGGCGCGCCTGGCGCACTTGGCGCACCTGGCGCACCTGGCACACCTGGCGCACTTGGCGCGCCTGGCGCACCTGGCGCACCTGGCGCACTTGGCGCACCTGGCGCGGCTGGGGCGCCTGGCGCACCTGGCGCACCTGGCGCACCTGGCGCGCCTGGCGCACCTGGCGCACTTGGCGCACCTGGCGCACCTGGCGCACCTGGCACACCTGGCGCACGTGGCGCACCTGGCGCGCATGGCGCGCATGGCGCACCTGGCGCACATGGCGCACCTGGCGCACTTGGCGCGGCTGGCACACCTGGCGCACCCGGCGCACTTGGCGCACTCGGCGCGCCTGGCGCGTGGCGCACCTGGCGCACCCGGCGCACCTGGCGCACCTGGAGTACTTGGCGCGCCGGGCGCACCTGGCGCGCCCGGCGCCCAATGGGATTGCTCAGGGATCCTTAGGAATCCCATAGGCTTCCGTCGGATTTCTATAGGCTTCCTTTGGGAGTCATCGGATTCCAATAGGATTCCCATAGGATTCCCATAGGATTCCCTGGGATCCCTTAGGAATCCCTTAGGGATCCAATAGGGCTCCGTAGGAACCCTTAGGGATCCCATCGGATTTTTATAGGCCTTCGGGAGTCGATAGGATTCCCATAGGATTCCTATAGGATTCCCACAGGCCCATAGGATTCCTTGGGATCCCTTAGGAATCCCATAGGGATCTCATGGGAGTCCTTAGGAATCCCATAGGCTTCTGTCGGATTTCTGTAGGCTCCCTGAGGGAGTCTATATGATTCCTATAGGATTCCCATCGGATTCCCATCGGATTCCTTCGGATCCCTGAGGAATCCCTTAGGGATCCCATGGGGCTCCTTAGGAATCCTTAGGAATCCCATCGCATTTCTATAGGCTGGAATCCTTAGGCATCACAGAGGAATTCTATAGGCTTCCTTAGGGACCCTATAGGACTCCTATAGGATTCCTTGGGATCCCATAGGAATCCCGTAGGGATCCAATGGGACTCCTTAGGAATCCTCAGGAATCCCATAGGATTGATATAAGCTTCCTTAGGGGGTCTATAGGATTCCTATAGGATTCCCATTGGATTCCCATAGGATTCTTTGGGATCCCTGAGGAATCCCATAGGGATCCCATGGGACTCTTGAGGGATCCTTAGGGTTCCCATCGGATTTTTGTAAGTTTCCTTAGGGATCCCTTAGGACTCCTATAGGATTCCCATGGGATTCCCATAGGATGCCTTGGGATCCCCTAGGGATCCCCTAGGCATCCCATGGGACTCCTTAGGAATCCTCAGGAATCCCATCGGATCCCAATGGGATTCCTTAGGGAGTCTATAGGCTTCCTATGGGATCACCATCGGATTCCCGTAGGATTCCTTGGGATCCCCGAGGAATCCCCTAGGGATCCCATGGGACTCCTTAGGAATCCTCAGGAATCCCATCGGATTTCTATAGGCTTCCCGATGCATCCACTAGGATCCCTATAGGATTCCCGCAGGAATCACTTCGGATTCCCTTAGGGATCCCATCGGATTCCTATAGGAATCCCTTAGGAACCCCATCGGATCCCCTTCGGGATCACATCGGATTCCTTGGGATTCCATAGGAACCCCTTAGGTATCCCATCGGACTCAGTGGGAATCCCATTGGATACCCTAGGAATTCTGTAGGCTTCCTATAGGGATCCTACAGGATTCCACAGGGAGTCTGTGTCCCAGAGGTCGGCTCGGAAGCGCGCGCATGGTTTCAGGTCGTGGGAGTGCATGGGCTGCCTTAAGGAGCCCAGAGGATTTTCAATGCGAAGCTTGAGGTCCGCTTGCTGGTTGCTGGTAGCTGGTTGCTGGTTGCTGGGGGGTGGGGGGTGGTTGCTGACCACGGGGGTTAGGTCAAGGGTTGTCCTTAAGGACAAGCGTTGACCTAGCTGCCCGGTGAACGGGTGGTTAGGTGCAGTGTTGACCTTGTTGTTGTTGCTGTCGTCGTTGTCGTCGTCGTCGTCGTCGTTTTTGTTTGTTGTTGTTGTTGTTGTTGCTGTTGCTGTTGCTGTTGCTGTTGCTGTTGCTGTTGCTGTTGTCCTCGTCGTCGTCGTCGTCGTCGTTGTTGTTGTTGTTGTGGTTGTTGTTGTTGTTGTGATTGTTGTGTCGTTGTCGTCGTCGTCGTCGTTGTCGTCGTCGTCGTTGTCGTTGTTGTTGTTGTTGTTTCGTTGTTGTTGTTGTGATTGTTGTTGTTGTTATTGAATATTATTACTTCTAAAGAAATATTATTGTTGAGACCCCTGGTGCGCGACCCCCCTCCAAAACCTAGGCCGCAGCCTCATTTCCTTCATTTTCTAGCGAAAGCTTCAGAAAAGTGGATTGTCACCGGATCCGGTTGTTTTGTTGTAATCCGTTTTCCCTTGCAAAAAACACTATAAAATGAAAATTCTTGTTCTTACTTGATCAAATTGCAAGAATCCCTTGCAAAAAATAAGGTAAAGTGGACATTCG
>CAUYUJ010011880.1:391880-396880 GCA_963575745.1 Prorocentrum cordatum
TTTTTCAAAAAAAAATGTCCAAATTTCATCCCGCGCGCGCTGTCCGACTCCCACAAAACCAATGGTTTTTCAACATTTATGTTACATGAGCTCGCGCGAGCTACTTTTTCTTGTTCTAACATAATCAAATTTCAATACTCCCTTGCAAAAAAAAGTAAAGTGGACATTCGCGCGCGCAAGACCAACAAAAAACACGACGATCTCAGGAACTTGCCCCAAAAATGTGACCAACTCCGCTCTCTCTGTCTCTCTCTCTGTCTGCTCTCTGTCTCTCTCTCTGTCTGTCTGTGTCATGTATTGTATGTCACAATTGCAGGATGCTGGGCACACGCGCGCCCCGAATAAGTGACCAAGTTCTGTGGGTGTGTACCCCACGCCAGTGTAGTAGCCACGGTCGTCCGCACGCCACGAAGTGAAGTGTCCCAACGTCATAGGGCGGGAAGCTGGGTTTGGGTGGTCGCGAAGAGTCGTTTGGATATTTGGTAGAGCTTGTAACTGCCCCCCCACGAAGTGGGGGTATTGTCTGGCGTCGCATGAAAACCCTGGCACTGGTGAGAACACTGAGCGTTCGGGTAAAATGATTGTTGTTGTTGTTGAATATTTATTCCTTCTAAAGAATTAATTATTGTTGGGACCCCTGGTGCGCGACCTCCCCGCGCCTAGGCCGCAGCTACATTTTCATCATTTTTTCGCGAAAGCTTCAGAAAAGTGGATTATGTCCGGATCCGGTTTTTTGTTACGTTGCGTTTTCCCTTGCAAAAAACACTATAAAATGAAAATTCTTCTTCTTACTTGATCAAATTTCAAGAATCCCTTACAAAAAATGAGGTAAAGTGGACATTCGCGCGCGCAAGACGAAATCCTTCCAAAACCTTAGGTTTCGTAACGATTTTAACATAAAAACATCAAAAACCCAATGGTTTTTTAAGAAAAAAATGTCAAAATGTCCTTCCGCGCGCGCTGTCCGAATCCCACAAAACCAATGGTTTTTCAACATTTATGTTACATGAGCTCGCGCGAGCTACTTTTTCTTGTTCTAACATAATCAAATTTCAATAATCCCTTGCAAAAAATAAGGTAAAGTGGACATTCGCGCGCGCAAGACGAAATCCTTCCAGAACCTTAGGTTTCGTAGCGATTTCAACATAAAAACATCAAAAACCCAATGGTTTTTCAAAACAAAATGTCCAAATTTCATCCCGCGCGCGCTGTCCGACTCCCACAAAACCAATGGTTTTTCAACATTTATGTTACATGAGCTCGCGCGAGCTACTTTTTCTTGTTCTAACATAATCAAATTTCAATACTCCCTTGCAAAAAAAAGTAAAGTGGACATTCGCGCGCGCAAGACCAACAAAAAACACGACGATCTCAGGAACTTGCCCCAAAAATGTGACCAACTCCGCTCTCTCTGTCTCTCTCTCTGTCTGCTCTCTGTCTCTCTCTCTGTCTGTCTGTGTCATGTATTGTATGTCACAATTGCAGGATGCTGGGCACACGCGCGCCCCGAATAAGTGACCAAGTTCTGTGGGTGTGTACCCCACGCCAGTGTAGTAGCCACGGTCGTCCGCACGCCACGAAGTGAAGTGTCCCAACGTCATAGGGCGGGAAGCTGGGTTTGGGTGGTCGCGAAGAGTCGTTTGGATATTTGGTAGAGCTTGAACTGCCCCCCCACGAAGTGGGGGTATTGTCTCGCGTCGCATGAAAACCCTGGCACTGGTGAGAACACTGAGCGTTCGGGTAAAATGATTGTTGTTGTTGTTGTTGTTGTTGTTGTTGTTGTTGTTGTTGTTGTTGTTGTTGTTGTTTTGTTTTATTTGTTATTCCTTCTTCTCTGCCCCCAGGAGCACCCGCGCAGCGCCGGGGAGCTCGCGGTGGCCCTTGGCAGGAGGCAGTCAGGGGCCCGACGCCTGCCACCCACCCCTCAGGGCCAGGGCCCCGGGGTCCAAAGGCTGCAGGCGTTTCCGTGGGCTCCAGGCGGCCGTTCCAGCCTCGGGACGCCCTCCGGTGCTCAAGCAGCTGCACCTCGCCGAGGGCGCTCTGGGCGCCCGGATCGTTCTGACTGGCTGCCGCAGAGGCGAGCCACGACCCGAAGCCCAAGGGGCACTGCTGGGGAGGAGTGGGCTCCAGGGGGAAGCATCGGCCCCCCGGTTCCTCGCCCTCCCCTCCCCCGGGGGCCTGGGCCCACTCATCCATCGCCCATCGGGGCCTGGCCCCCCCCCCCCCCTCCGCACTCCGCCCATGATCGTGCGGTTTCGCTACCTGGGGCCGATCGCTGGTCGTTGCGCCCGCCCCGCTGGGCCAGTTCGCCTCCTGTCGACCCGCCGGAGGCAGTCCAGTCTGGCCGCGCAGATGAATGTGCGCCGCCTGCCGCGCCTCGCCGCCCAGCTCGACTTCGCGAGGAAGCTGGGCATGGATGACCTAGTCGAGCACACCAGCAGCATCGTTTGGATCGGCCACTCGCCGGGGTCGTTCCACGACGACTTCGCGGACAACGTGGTGGTCCAGCTCACCGGGACCGCCACGTTCATCATATTCCCCGCGCAGTGCGCGTGGCTCCTGAAGAAGAGCGTCGGGAGAAACAGGACGCTCGCGGGTCACGCGGGCCCTCTGCAGTGGGTGCGGAGGGGCATGAAGCGCGGCAAGGGCCGGGCGCCGTTCTACCACGTGGCGCTGAAGCCCGGCGATGGGCTGGCGGTGCCCAGCACCAGCATGCACAAGGTGATCTCTCGCGACAGCAGGCGCCTCGCCCTCAACGCGTTCTTCGAGGCAAGGCCTGGGAGGATGCAGTGGCCGGGCGCGCCGGCCAACGCCTTCTACCGCCACGACCAGAGCGCCTTGGCCATGAGAAACTTGTGGATCAAGACGCTGAGGTATCTGTGGGAGTCCCGGGAGGTTGCCATCGCGATGCACACGGAGAGGATAGAGCTGATCCGAAGAAGGCGAAAACAGCACAACCATCAGCTTTCGGAGGTCCGCGCGGACTTCTTGGACTGGCGCTGGACCCACCCTTCACCTCGAAGAGTAACAGAGAAGCAAACAAAGAAAAAACGGAGCGGCAACGCATCGAGTAGGGAATCAGCTACATACTCGATTTGCCCCAACCTTCTGCGAAACATAAATACCATGCTCCTCACACCAACGGAGGCTTGTACATGTATTTGTTCGATAGGTTCGGCGGGAAAATCAAGTTGGAGGTAAATCGATTCTGTGGTCGCTCCCCTACTCGAATGCAGATATGTCAGGAGGGGAAAAAACATAGACACAAGTCATCGTCGATTCCCCAGGAAATATAGGAAAATATGGGAAGTGGGGGGGGAGACAAAAACCCAGAAAAGATTGGGAATCCTGGGTGTGTATTTATTTGTGTGTCCTTGTGCCCCTTGAATATGCTGCATTTTGGTTCCTCGTCCTCTGTTATTGGGCACTTCTGGCGTCTCCGGCGTCCAGTCGCCGACCCACACGTGCTCACCGCACCCCTCTGTCGCGGGGGCCTGGCACCGATCCCGAGAAGAGATCCGCGCGGACGCCCCCTGAGATACGACGCTTCGACAAAATTCGAAGAAGAAAAGTCCACATACACACATTTTTTATTATTGAATTATTTTTTGTATTTTTTTGGTTTGTTTTTTCCTCTACAAACGCAACATCTTTATTCGACGGTCGTTGAAGCTAGGTATTTCTGGCATTCCCAGATCCCAATATACTTCAGGCGCCATCCCACTTCAAGAGTCGATGTGCTTTTGCCGTGCCTTGTTGTTCCCTGGGAGAGCCTGGGCCCACTCTACCTTATCCGCCTTCCTGCTTCCTGTTTTTACTTAACTTCCGACCGACGTGTAAACCACTCGACTGGAGTCCCGGACCTCCCATCTCTCTGCTGCATTTCTCGAGCGTCGACGCCGCGAAATCCGTGCGGACCTCCCCCGAGAGCCGACGCGTGGAGAGACACACAACATCGCAGAAGAGCTCGACCCGAGCCCTCGACCCCGTTTTTCTGCTGCACGCCTCGAGCCCGATCGATCCGCGAGGGCCCCCGGGCCCAAACGATGCAAAGTCGCCCGCTGCGGAACAGATGCGACGCCAGGTCGTCGTTTTCTTACTCATTGTTTTGCCGATCGGCGCGGGCCCTCACACCCTCCCTCCCCCCTCCATGGAGTAGATCTTGGCTGTTTTCGGCGCCTGTTTCGAGCAGGTGGAGTCTGCCCCATAGGACGCACTGTTCCGAACCGTCGCAATAAGCAGAGGTCCAGAGCCAGACCCCCCCTTCTCCCCCCCCCTCGCCACTTGTCGAGACGCCGAAGACGAGAACGTTCAGCAGGATCTCAGGGGTTGCCGTTCGCCGACACCTCTTTCCCCCGTCTCGGGAGCGCGGCCGCCGAGAAGTCCGCGCGGGCCTCCGAAGGCTCGTGCTCGTGCAGGCCTTTCCTCTTCTGCCCATCTGAGGTCCGCGACGCGGCGGCGGCAACGGTGTGCCCATCGAGCCTCGCCTCCAGCCGCAGGGGTCTGACGCTGGCTCAAGGGGGGGAGGCGTGCACCGGCCCTCCCTCCCTCCTCTCCTCTCTCTCCTCCTGCTCCTCCTCCTCCTCCTACTCCTCCTCCTCCTCCTCCTCCTCACTCTTCCCCTCAGGAGCAATGTTGGACCCCCGGCCCAACGTTCGAGGTTCGAGGTGGTCGGACGTTTCCGTCGGGCCTCGGCGGCTTCCCAGCCTCGGGATGCTTCCCAGCAGCTGCGCCGCACGACGAGGATCCCTGGGGGAGGTAACTCTTAAGCTCAGGGGGGGTGCATCTGCCACCGATCGTCGACAGGGACCCGCCCACCCAGGAGCGTGCGCTTTCGCTGTCGGGGCCCGCCGCCGATCCATGGCCGGTGTCTCACCGGTTCCAGGTCGATGGGCCCCCTGGTGGTCTTCGGGCCCTAGCTGGGGCCTCTGGCGGCCGTCCGGGGCGCTCCCTGGGCACCCCGAGGCGAGGGGGGCGGCCGCTGGCAGGCGCCCCGAGGC
>CAUYUJ010011880.1:399380-461190 GCA_963575745.1 Prorocentrum cordatum
ACCGTCTGCAGAACTGGTTTGCCCCAGAGGTGAATTTGTCCTCGCGTCGACGGGAACTGCGTAGCATGTTCGTAGGTCTAGTCTACGAACATGTCTGCACGTTATCTCGTATATCCGGCGAGGAAATCAAGATTGGGGTACATCAACTCTGTAGTCGATCCCATGTCCGACGTCTGTGGAGCCTGGATCCGAGTCGTTCAACCTATCCCCATCCCCACCGTGCCAGGGTATCTCAGCCCCACCATCCCACCCCCGCGGTCGGGGATGGGCCCATCGAAGCCTGCAGGAGCAGGCACGCATCCCAATCAAGGGGGGGTCAAGTCGGCCAGAGGGATCGGTCAACCGATGCTCATTGGTCAGGAGGGAAAGAAACACACAGACACAATTAATCGTCGATTTCCCAGAAAATATGGGAAACTATGGGAAGTGGTGGGGAGGACAAAAGCCCAGAACATGTGGGGAAAAATGTGGGGAACCATTTTAAGTGTGTGTATTTATTTGTGTGTCCTGGGGCCCCTTCAATTGGAGCCAGGCGTGGGACCTGGGCCACCCCGAGGGGCGCGAAGAATTCATCGTGCACCACGGAGGAGGAGGAGAAGGAGGAGGAGGAGAAGGAGGAGGAGGAGGAGGAGGAGGCGGAGGAGGAGGAGGAGGAGGACGAGGAGGAGGAGGAGGAGCAGGAGCAGGAGGAGGAGGAGCAGGAGGAGGAGGAGGAGGAGGAGGAGGACGAGGACGAGGAGGAGGAGGAGCCTGGGCCACCCCGAGGGGCGCGAAGATCCTCGTGCACCGCGGCTTTCGGCTGGAGAGGCGCCCTCCTCCCAGGGCGGCGGCGCGAGGGCGCGAGGGCCACCGCGCTGCCGCGCGTCGCGCCCCGCGGTGCGCGACGCGCGGCTGTGTGGCCCAGCACTGTGTCGGGCCTGTCCCCCTACAGGGGGATTTTCGACGAGAAATGCAGAATACCCCCAAAATAGGCAAAAAATAGTCCGGGGACTATTTTTTGGGTATTTTTTGGCCTCTCTGGGGTATTTTTGGGATGTTTTTTATTTTTCGTCGAAAATCCATCTGTAGGGGGACACGCCCGACATAAGCCCAGCACTGGTCTTCGGCGTCCAGGGGGGCGGTTTCCGGGCCCTGGGAGCGCCAGGCGTCGCCCCCGGGGAGAAACGGGTCCGGAGGTGCCCCCGGGAGATGTCCCCGGGACCGCTTTCGAGACGATTTTTTTGGCCCCAACATACTTCTACGATTCGGGGGTGGACAGAACCCCCAACAGTGACACGTCGATTAGTGAATTGTCCGTTCTCGGTTCTCGAGAGGGCGCCGTGGCCGTTATTTTCCAGGCTTGCGCCCGCCAGGTTTGGGCCTCAGGTCGTTTTCACTAAACCACGTTTTACTAAAGGGGGGTCTGTCCATCCCCGAACGATATGTGCGTCGCCCCCCCAGGGGCGACGCGCGCACCGAGAAATCTTACAGTATACGCGTCGTGGCGGGCGCTTTCTGGCCACACCGCTCGGGAAACGATCTACTACAAGATGGGTTTGCTACATGTTCGGCTCGGACGCGCGCCTCCAAGGAGGACATGTAGTATTAGTATGTCTCTGTGCGTCCCATCTTGTGGCCCCCCCTCTTGACCGATGTTCTCGGGGCCGATCCAGCGCAGGCCCCCTGGCTGCGTCCAAATGTGGACGCGCTGTACCGTCTTGCGCTGCCGGAGGCTGCGCGGGACCTGCCCGCTGCGGTGCGGCGGCGCGCCAATTGGGGGGGGAAGGCAGAGCGGGCGGGCCTTCTCGGGAGGCTCGGGAAGGCCTTTCCGAGAAGCTTTCGAAGCCTGCCGAGGGGGAGGAGGAGGAGGAGGAGGAGGAGGAGGAGGAGGAGGAGGAGGAGGGAGGAGGAGGAGGAGAGGAGGAGGAGGAGGAGGAGGAGGAGGAGGAGGAGGAGGAGGAGGAGGAGGAGGAGGAGGAGGAGGAGGAGGAGGAGGAGGAGGAGGAGGAGGAGGAGGAGGAGGAGGAGAGGAGGAGGAGGAGGAGGAGGAGGAGGAGGGAGGAGGAGGAGGAGGAGGAGGGGAGGAGGAGGAGGAGGAGGAGGAGGAGGAGGAGGAGGAGGAGGAGGAGGCCAGGGGGCTCCCGAGAAGCCCCGCCGCCTTCTGAGAAGGCCTGCCCCCGCTCATCACTTCCGCCCTCGGCGCGCCGCCGACTCGCGAACGCACCGGCGGGGGAGCCCCACAGCGGATGGCGCGGACGCCCCGTGCTGGTAGACAGGATCTGCAGGAGACCAGCGGTGGAGTGCCTCGTGCTGCAAGAAACCATGCGGTCCGCATCGTCGTCATCATCATCATCATCATCATCATCATCATCATCATCATCATCATCATCATCATCATCATCATCATCATCATCATCATCATCATCATCATCATCATCATCATCATCATCATCATCATCATCATCATCAGCATCATCATCATCATCATCATCATCATCATCATCAGCATCAGCATCAGCATCATCATCATCATCATCATCATCATCATCATCATCATCATCATCACCATCACCATCACCATCACCATCACCATCACCCATCACCATCACCATCACCATCACCATCACCATCACCATCACCATCACCATCACCATCATCATCACCATCACCATCACCATCACCATCACCATCACCATCACCATCACCACCATCACCATCACCATCACCATCACCATCACCATCACCATCACCATCACCATCACCATCACCATCACCATCACCATCACCATCACCATCACCATCTCCGTAGCCATTTTGGCTCAAGGGTCAAGGGCCGTTGGGTCCGCGAGGGCGGGTAAACTGAGGCATTTCCAGTTCCTGCTCTCGCGAGCCGATCTTCAGCTTGAAAAACTGCTCAAGGCGCGCCGGATGGCCCTTGCGCGCTGGGGCGCTCGAGGGCATGCGCTGGCCGCGCTCGCTGGGGCGGGCGCTGCTGGCGGCGGGCTCGGCCAGGCGGCCTGGTGGGCCTTCCAGGCCGCCCAGGACCCGCGCGTTCGCGAAGCGGCAGCGGAGTCTGGCGCTGCGGCGGGCGCTGCGGGCGCAGCGGCGGCCTATGCTGCTGCGGCCGAGGCGGCGGCCTCATGGATTGAGGAGTCCGGCGACGGGGCGGCCCTGTGTTTCCCCCGTTGGCAGGCCTACATCTGCATCGCCTTCGCCATCGGCCTCCTCGTCACCACCAACGTCATTTTGGCCTGCTGCTGTTGCTGCGGCTGCGCGCCCCTCGGTTTCCTCGGATTCTTCGGGGGCCGGGCCTGGGCAGGCCGCAGCCCGCCGTCGCTGCGCGCCAGGGCCGCCCACCTCGCGGAGATTGCCGACTACGTCGAGGCCGGGGGCCCGGCAGCGGTCGACGAGGCCGCCAGGCGGTTCGGCGTCACGCTGGCTGCTGTCCGCTCTTGGCTGGTTCACTGGCGCGTGGCTCACCACGGGCCTCGCCAGTGAGCTGGTCAGCTGGGCGGGCGCCGCTTCCCTCGGCGGCTGGGTGCGGGACCTTACGGAGGAGGGGGTCCACCCGCACCCTGGCCCGCCAGATTGGGCTCGGCTCCAGCTGCTCATCGGGGCCCAGCCCTCGATCGAGGCGGCGTTCGACGCCCTGTGCGGCCCGCGTGCTGCCGGGGAGGTCGGCGAGGGGGCCGCGGGAGGCGGCGGTGGGGGCGCGAGAGCTGCTGGTGGTGGTGGCGGTGGGGGCGCTGGGCTGGGGGCGGCGCTGGTCGTGGCGGAGGACGTCGCGGGAGAGGCGGAAGAGGTCGCGGGGGAGGGCGACTTCGTGACGCCGGTAGGCAGTGCGCCGGCCACCCCCAGACGTGCCGCCGGGCGAGCGGCTGCCGATGGGGGCGGCCGCTCTCGACGGGGCTTCTGGTGCTGCCCGCCCTTGGGAGGAGTTCCAGCGGGACCTCGCCGAGCGCATTGAGGCCCTCGAAATCATGCTGGGGGGGAGGATCGGCCCCCTGACGCCGATTGCGGGCCCTCCCACGCCGGTGGCGGACAGCGGCGGCTCAGCAGGAGGTCCTGGCCGTGGCGGACGGGACGTAGCTGAGGAGGATGAGGGTGCTGAGGAGGAGGAGGAGGAGGAGGAGGAGGAGGAGGAGGAGGAGGAGGAGGAGGAGAGGAGGAGGAGGAGGAGGAGGAGGAGGAGGAGGAGGAGGAGGAGGAGGAGGAGGAGGAGGAGGAGGAGGAGGAGGAGGAGGAGGAGGAGGAGGAGGAGGAGGAGGAGGAGGAGGAGGAGGAGGAGGAGGAGGAGGAGGAGGAGGGAGGAGGAGGAGGAGGAGGAGGAGGAGGAGGAGGAGGAGGAGGAGGAGGAGGAGGAGGAGGAGGAGGAGGAGGAGACTAGCGGGCAGTAGAGGCAGGAGGAGCAGCCAGAGGAATGCCCAGGAGGCGGAGGAGGTGCAGCTGCTGGAGGGGGCGCAGCTGCTAGAGGGGGCGCAGATGAAGTCGGAGGTGCAGCTGCTGGAGGGGGCGCAGATGAAGTCGGAGCTGACGCTGTGGAGGCAGTTCAGGAGAGGCCGCCTCGTGGGCAGGGAGCTGGTGGCCGGGTGGCGGGAGGTGGAAATGCTGGAGATGGTCGTGGTGGTGGTGGTGGCGGAGGCGTCGCCGACGACACGATCGCGCATGTGGACATTGCCGTTGACGTTTGGCAGTGGGAGGCGCGCTTCGACGTTGCCCCCGGTACCCCGCCGCAGTGTGCAGCAGCGCCCCTTGCAGGACGAGGAGGTCGAGGAGGGGGAGGGGGCGGAGGCGCTGGCGGAGGGGCTGCTGGGGAGGCCGCCCGCATTCCGGGGGATGCCAGCCCATCCTCGGGCGTGCCTGCTGCTGGTGCCGCGCCGCCGCCGCCGCCGCCCGCCCCCGCTGGAACCGCAGGCGCTGGCGGAGGGGCTGCTGGAGAGACCGCCCGCGTTCTGGGGGATGCCAGCCCATCCTCGGGCGAGACTGCTGCTGGTGCCGTGCCGCCGCCGCCGCCGCCGCCGCCCGCGCCCGCTGGAGCCGCAGGTGTCGGCGGCGCTGGGGCTGCCGTGATGCTCGGCGCCGAGGCTGCGGCTAACCCGGGAGGTGGTGCAGCGGCGGCCGCATTGCTTGCTTGTGACCCTGTGCGGCGCTCGGTGCGGACAGCTACGGCGTGCCGCGATTGCAGGGCACGGTGTGAGCGGCGTGCGACGATGTGGTTCTGCCGGGGCTGTCAGCGAGCGGCGTGCAGCGCCTGCCGCACGAGGCGCCGCCGTGCGTCAGCAGGTTATTTCGAGTGCACGCCGCGCAGCGCTGCCGAGCGCGTCGCCGACGCAATGCTGCTGGCTGCGCCGCCGCCGCCGTTGCACCCCGCCGGCGCTCCTTACCTGCTGCCGCTGCCAGCGCCAGAGCCCCAGGCCGCTCTGGAAGATAGTCCAGGTGGAAGAGCCGCGGCTGCCCAGGCTGAGGCGGATATCGACGTGGCCGCCACGCTCGAGTCTTTGGCCTCGGCGGGCCCCACCCTGGGCACCGTGGATCTTGGGAGGCTGCCCCAGCATCTTGTCGTTCGCATCGCCGACGTGTGCGCCGCGGCCCTCGGCGAGTTCGCTGCTGCGTGCTGGTCGCACGGGCCTGAGGCGGCAGCCCATGCGCGTAGGCTCTCCCTATGGGTGTACCTCCTGCCCACGCTGCTGGCGCATCCGACGCCGAAGGAGGACGGCGAGGCTGCGTTCCCGGACGCCTGGAGCGGCGCACGCCCCTCCCCGGCCTTTAGCTTTCACATCCGTCATCGCATCAAGCTCGCGGAGCTCGGCAGGACCTCGGCACTGCTGGACATCTACATGGGCTCCCTGCAGGCTTGGGCTGCCGCGCGGGCGCGGCGATCCACGGCAAGCACTGCCCGGCCGCCGGCCTCGTCCACTCAGGACCGGTTTCGACGTGTCGTGGACGTTCTGCGCCGCAAGGGGGTCTCCCGCGCCATCCCTGTGCTTCGGGGCCTGCCCAGTCCCCCGCGGGATGAGGGCACCTTCGATGCCATGCGGGCGCTCGTGGACGTCCCCGCCGAGGACGCGGTCCGGGCACAGGCGCTGGAGGAGTCCGCTGCTATCCTTGCGGACGCGTCGGTGCGCCCAATTCGCGTGGCGCAGCGGGACGTCGTGCGCGCGTCCCTGAAGCTCCACGCGGCGGCGGCGCCTGGGCCAAGTGGTTGGTCGAACGTGCTGCTCCTCCGCGTCGTGAAGGCGCGGCAGGGTCCGGCGGCGCTGGCGGCCTTCGCGGAGGCGCTCACGCATGGGCGCCTTGCTGCTGCGGATGCGGTGCTCGGGGGCGCTGCCGTGCTCGCGCCCGTCAACCAGGGCAAGCGCCGGCAGGACGGGACGTGGAAGTTCCGACCTGTGGGCCTCATGGAGGCGCTCGTCAAGTTTGTCGAGAGCATCGCTGTCGGCAAATACCTCGCCGTGGTCCGGAGGCAGATCGAACCCGCTGCTCTTGGGCTCGCGCCAGAAGGCATCCCGATGTGCGTCAAGACGTTGCGCGCGTGGGCTGCCGGCATGGCCGCGCCGGCCGGGCGCGTGGAGCCGGCGGCCACAGGCAATCCGGCTGGCGCAGGCCTCGAAGACAACGCAGCCCTCACGAAGATCGATTTGGAGAACGCGTACGGTCGCCTGCAGCGGGCAGGCGTGCTCCGCCGTGTTCGCGAGGCAGCCGCGCCGCTCGCGAAGCTCCTGGCGATGCAGTGGCAGGCTGGCTCGACCCGGATCTGGATCCGAGTCGGTGATGCTTGGCGCTGCCTCGAGGCGTGGACGGGGGGCATTCAGGGTTCGTTCCTCATCAAGATCGCCTTCGACATCGTGATCCACGCGCTGCTCGCGGGGGCGGTCAGTGCGGAGCGGCGTCGTGCGCCCGCGGGCCTGCCGGCGACACTCGGCATTGCGGACGATTGGTACATCGCCGCGCAGGCGTCCGCCACGCTGCGGATCCTCAGCGATCTGGAGCCTGCCCTCGCTGCCGAGAGCCAGCGCCTCGTCCCCGCCAAGTGCGCTGCCTACCTGCCGGCGGTCGACTGCGGTCTGGAGCCGATGAGCCTGCGCGGCGCAGAGCTCTGCCAGCGCGTCTCGAGGTCATTCGGCGGCCTGGAGGCCTTGGGTTCTGCGCTGCAGGGGAGATGCGTTACGACGATTTGCGGTCGCCACCCTGCCGTGCATGCAGCTGGGCCGGCGGACGCCCGCGCGGAAGACGTCCGCGTCTTGTGCGCTTCCCTGGTGGACGTGCTCCGGCGCTGCACTGACCCACGGACGTGCCAAACCGTGTGCGCGCTGTTGGCGAAGAGTGTTGCGAGAAGGCTGGATTACGACATGCGTTTGTGCCCACCCAGGGCGCTACTGTCAGCCTTGCAGCGCGCTTCGGAGGCAGTCAGCACGGTCATGGATTCGCTCGCCGGCCAGCGGCTGGGCCCGGACAGTGCGGCCGTGGCATCGGTGCACACCTTCCTCGGAGGCTTGGGCGTCCGGCCCATGGATCTGCCGCGCGCGCAGGCGGCTTTCTGGGCGCGCCACGCCGCCGTCGAGGCTGACGTCTTCACGGTCTCCGTGGGCTTGGGTCGTCCTGTCTCCGCCCACCCGGATGCGCCTGCAGCGGGCCGCGCGCGGGTTGACTTGGAGTCCGCAGGCGTCTCCGCCCAGCCGGGCCGCGTCACCTTCGCGGAGAGTGCACGGCTCGAGTGCGAGGCGGGTCCGTGGGCCGCGTGGCTGCCCGCTGTATCGGTCTTCGATTTCTACGCGGAGGCGGGCGACCTCCCTGGCACCTCTGTGTCGCTGCTCGCCGCCGGCCAGGCCCCAGATACCGATGGGCGCGCCGAGGGCGGCCGGCGGCGGCTGGCTGCGCGGGTTTACCGGGGGCTCGCTGCCCTCGCGGCGACGCGGCTGTGGACCCGTCTGCCTGGACCTCGGCGGGCGCGCCTGCTCGTGGGCGGCGGGCTGGGCGCTGGCGCTTTCTGGAACAGCTGTATGCGAGAAGGCGACGCGGTGCTCCGCGGCTCCGCCTTCGTCGTCATGTTCCGCCGCCGTCTGTTGCTCGACCTCTTGGGGGCTCCGTCCACGTGCGCCTTCGTCTACTCCCGGGGCGGGGCAGCTGGCGAGGAGGGGCGCCAAGGTGCGTGTGACCGGCCGCTGGATGTCGCGGGCAACCACGCGCTGTGCTGCCCTGTCGGGCGAGCTCTGCCGCGTGCAGGGCGACGGGGCCATCGAGGAGGCGCGCGTGGACCTCGTCGTCAGCTGGCCCAGCGCCCCGGCCCCTGTGTGGGTAGACGTCGCGGTCCGCTCGGCCGGGGAAGGGCCCGCGGAGCGGACAGTCGGTCATGCCGCGGCCGACGCCGAACGCTGGAAGCGTGACCGCTACGGCGCCGCGGTCGTCCCCTTCGCCGTGGAGACGGAAGGGCGCATGGGCCTGGCGGCGCAGCAGTTCATTGCAGAGGCCGCGGCCGCTGCGCGCCGCGTTGCCGCGATCCCCGGTGGGCCGGGTAGCCGGCAGGGCGCCGACTACGCGCGGCAGCTCGCCGCACGGGTGTCGGCGGCACTGGTCGCGCGGCTCGCGGACCTCCTGCTGGCGGCGTCGCAGGGCGGCGGGCCGGGCTCCTGGATGGGCGCGCGGGCGTAGCTCATGTTTGATGTGGCGGCATAGTGCGACCATTGCCGCGCTCCAGGGGGATCGGGTATCACCATCACCGTCACCATCACCATCACCAACACCAGCGGCATCCCATTCCCGCCTCAGCACTCCCACATCCATTTCGGCACACCCCTCACGAGTTTCGTGGCCCCATATGAAGCTCCACCGAAGGCCCCAGTGGCAGGTGTCCATTTCGGCACGCCCCTCGCACGTCTCGGGGCCCCGTAGGGAGCCCCGCTGGAGGCCCCAGTGGCAGGGTCCGCCTAGCGCCACCGTGTCCATGTGGGTACACCCTTCACACGTTTCGTGGCCCCACAGGGAGCTCCACCGAAAACCCCAGTGGCAGGGTCAGTATGGCGCCATCGTGCCCATTTCGGCACACCCCTCACACGTTTCGTGGGCGCATGGCGTGCCCGCGCCCGATTCGGCACACCCCTCACACGTTTTGTGGCCCCGTAGGGAGCCGTCCCTCGTTCGTCCCACCTGCCTTGCGGTACTCGCATCCACGCATGGTTGGGTCTTCCGCCAGGATCATGGCTGTAAGGTGCATGGGCGGGACGGATTTTGGCGTCTTGGGGGCATTTTTGGGGAGGCTGTGTGGCCACTCCCGAGCCGACCTGGAGAGGTCTTGGTACCTTTTGGAGGCACGTCGGATGCTATCTTGAGCCATCTTGCGATATCTTGTGCGATCTTGGAGGCCATATTGGGCCATCGAGGGCCATCGAGGGCCATCTCGGAACGCCTTTTGGGTCCATCTTGGACGCTCTTACACAGCGGAGGACTTCCCCTAATTGATGGAGTCAACCCGCGTAATAAGGATGGGCAACCTTCCCAAGGGTACCCTTGCATCCTTGCCCCTTCGGCCCATCCTTGGCCACCTTCGCTGGCCGCGCCCCGCTCGGGCAGCTTCGAAATGGGCGTCCAAGGCCATTGCATCCTGATCGCGCCTCCTTTTCACACGGGTCGACTGTAGAGTGTGTGAGCCCATCCAGTGGCCCCCAGGACACAAGACAGGTGTGTCACGCAACCACGGCGAGGTGATCTCCAAGGATGCCCACGGCCGCTCCCAGTCCGGCCACGATGGCCTCACGACGGCCCACGAGGCCCCCAAGACGGCCGAAGAGGTTCCCGAGAGGGCCCTCACGAGGGCCCCTGGAGGCACACATTAATTTGTCCAGGTTTCTCATACTTTCGGTGCAGCCGCCCGAGGCGGCCCGAGGCGGCCACCCAAGTCTCTCAAGGATGATCCAGGAGGCGGAAAACGACGCGAAGATCGGGACAAAATCGGATCGGGATAACTCGAAATCTCTGAGAATCGGCGGGTTTGGAGGATGTATTGGGCGCCGCGGCCGCTCCAGAGCGTTTTGGAACGCTCTGAGAGCGCTCCGGAACGCTCTGGAGCGATTTATCCCGATCCTAGCCTTGTTTTGAGGCGCCAAATAGGGCCCCACAGGGCGTCGACAGGCCTCCGAGTCTGCCATAAGGGGTGCCCAGGAGGCTTCAAGATCCCTCCAAGCCGCCAACGGGCCGACAGAAGCCAGCCACCACTGGGCCCATTTGGGCCCAGAGGTCCAGGCCTCCCAAAGGTTAAGTCGGGCCTGTTCCTCTACAGGGGGAATATCCAAAGATAGGCGAAAAATAGTCAGGGGACTATTTTGTTTAGCATTTTTCGACAATTTTGGAGCTTTTTTAAAGTATTTTTTATTTCTCGTCGAAGATTCCCCTGTAGGGCGACACGCCCGACTTAACTCAAAGGCCCCCAAGAAGCCCCAAACGACACTCCAGTGCGGCAGGCTACCCACGAAAGAGGAGCACGGTGGACCAGCCGGGAAAATATGAGCACGGCAGCCCAGCGCGGAAGTCACACTTTCTGGGCCCTGTGCCTCTCCCTTTCGGCTATCCTTGCGTGGGCGAGGGGGGGAGCCTTGCGGCTTGGACCCCCCCCCCTGTGAAAGCTGGTGGTGAACTCCTCCAGTGGGCCCCAGGGCGTAGTACCTACGTGTCACGCATCCAAGGCGGCTCCAGTAAGGCGGACTACGGGCGGCATGGGCGCCGGTTCGGCGGGCAAGGCCGATGTGTATGGCTCAAGCACGGGGCATCGGCTCTGCTGCGTTGAGGCATCCCCGGGGTCACGGCACGGCCCGACGTGGGCACGTGCCCCTCAGGAGGGTCCCAGAGAGACCAAAATCATTGCGATGGTTTTCTTCAATGGTCTTGCATCTTTCCGCGCATCTCCGCTTCCGGCGTGCTCTTGAGGCTTCGACAAATGGGGGGGCAGCGAGGGTTGCAGGAAGGGGCCCTGTAGGGCCCCGGAAAGGGGCCCTTTAGGGCCCCACAGGGGCCTGCAGGGTCCGAAAAGGGCACCTTTCTTCCCCCCCATGTATCGCCCCCCTTTAATTCGCGCCCAACCAAGAGATGCCCCAGGAGGGCCCAGGAGGAGCCCAAGACGGCTCCCGAGGCCCCAGGGAGGCCCCAGAGACGTGACCAAGAGGGCCCCAGATCCGTCGGAGTTGCGAAAATGACAGCAAAAGGGCCAGATAGCCTCGAGAGACGAAGATCACGGAGGAGCTCGGGGTTGCTCACTGATTTTTGCCAGTGTGCTCTGCGCCGCGCTGAGCATCTCCTCTGCAGGGCGAGGCAAGGCCAGACGACCTCCAAGATGGGCCCGAAGAGGAGAGACGCCGGCCCAAGACGGTCCCAGAGGGCCTGGTCGGCGGCGGACCCGGGGGGAAGTGTGAAGGGGCGGGCCTTCTCAGAAGGCTCGTAAGCCCCCCGGCCCTCTGAGAAGTGTTCTGAGCCTCCCCCGAAGGCAGAGAACACTTCTCAGAAGGCGCGAGGGTTTCTGAGAAGTCCCGGCGCCTTCTGAGATTCGATTCGATTTCCCAGGGTTTCGATTCGATCCGACTCGATGCGAACATCCCGATTCACGATTCCGATTTCGAGCTCGCCCGATCCGATTCCTGCCGATTTCGATTCGGCAGCCGACTTCTGCCGATTTCATCCGATTCAGCTTCGCTGCGGCGTCGTCGTCGCCTTCCCTCCCTCCCTCGCCGCCCTCCCTCGCCTCCCTGCCTCGGCGAAGCCCCCGGCACGGCGCTCGCCCAGGCCGACTCCGCGGGCCCGGGACGCGGCTCCGCCCCCCCCTCGACGGCGGCGACGGCGGCCTCTGGCGGCGACGTCGGCTCGGAGGGATCCCGCCCGAGGAGGGAGGAGGGAGGAGGCGTCGCCGTCCACACCCCGCCCCCGGAGGGCTCCCCGAGGGGCCCCCGACTTCCTGGACGGTCCCCCGAGGGGCTCTCCGACCCTCTCCGACCCTCTCCGAGGGAGGGGGAAGGAGTTCGCCAGACGGGGCTGGCTGTGCGAAGCCCCCCAGGGGGGGGGGGTTTGGCGAAATCCCCCGTGCGAAACCCTTCACGGGGGGGTTCGGGTTTCCCAGCCTGCCCCCCAGGGGGATTTTGGGTTTCTCCAATCCCCCCCATGGGGTTTGGCGGACCCCAAAATCCCTCCCGGGGGGGGGGGTTTGGCGAAACCCGAACCCTTTCCGGGGGCCCCCCCCTGGGGGAGTTTGCGGTGCGGATCCCCAGGCCAGCCAAGCTTCGACGGCGTCGGGCGATTTTCGACGACACACGCGACGATTGCGGCGAGGATTGCGACGACGATCGACGTTCGACGTTCGACGTTCGAGGATTTCAGTAGCGAGTTCCACCAGAGGACGCGCAGATTGTGTCTGCCGATTTCGAATCCGATCTGGCGTCCATCCAGCCGGTGTACGATTCGATCCGACTCGGTCCTGCCGGCTCTTGCCGTGTTCGATTTGGCAGCCGACTTCAACCGATTTCTGCCGATTCGATGCTCCGGTCGACCCGATCTGGCTCATCTATTCGATTCTGGGACCGCCTGTCTTTCTCATGTCCCCCCTCGCTCGCTGCCAATCTGGGTCAGGCGCCAAAGGGGCCTCCAGCGCGCCACCAGACGGCCCCAGGTGGCCACGGGGCCTCTCCAGACGCGCTCCCGACAGGGCAACGACAAACAACGCAACCATTATTTGATTCAAGGACTTTGGAGCCGTATTCGCTTTTTCCTGGATGGTGGTACACTACGACCACTGAAGAGTATCACAGAGGGGGTGGGGGGCCCTAGATCGCTTGGTCTGGCAGCCGCTTTGCCTGAGACTTCCGTAGCGAGCTATTCAAGAATCGTTGTCTCGCCTCGGTGCCAGCGTTTTGGGGAGTCTCGACGGCCACGGGCCCTGGTACAAAAATACTGAGGTGCACATGGCTCCACCTTTGCTGCTATGAGGGCGCTCGGTGAATTCGCTCCCGATGGGGTCATGCGTCCCCATAGTGGCTTCGAGACGGCCCGAGAGAAGGGCCGGGAGGGGCCGATGACGTCCCCAGGGACTTCCCAGGCAGCAGCCGCACTACTGAACTCGGGCAGGGGAACTCGTCCAGGGAATGCTCGGCCAGACTGCACTCGGCCAAGCTGCACGCGGCCAGGCTGAACTCGGCCGGCTGGACTCGGCCAGGCTCCACTCGGGCGGCCGATCTCGGCCAGGCCGAAAACGGCCAGGTGGAACCCGGCCCCGGCCGAGCTCAGCCCGGCCCGGTCTCTCCTGGCCGAGTTCGGCCAGGCCGCGCCCTTCCCTCGTCTCCAAGAGCCTCGGGTGTCGCCGGGGCCGTCGTCGTCGCGGGCTCGCCGCCGCCGCCGACGACGACGACGACGACGACGCAGCGCAGGCGCGGGCGCTCGGGGCGCGGGCGGCCGGGCAGCGCCGCGGCCGCGTCGGCCTCCGCGCGCCATGCTGCCCGCGGGCCCCGCCGGGGCCCTGCTGGCGGCGGGGCGGGCGCGGGCGGCGGGCGCGGTGCGGGCGCCCCGTGCGGCGGCGGCGTGGCCGAGGCGGAGGGGCGGCCTGGCCGAGCCCTGGCAAGCCATCCCCTGCCGTGACGGCCCCCTCGCCTCGCCGGAGCTTGCCAGTTTGAAGCATATTCCTATCCCTACGTCCCCAGACCCCCTCGAGTCGTGAAAAAATCACGACGGGAGGTTCTTCATGATCTTCGGCCTCTGGGGGCCCTTACTGGCCCTCGGGACCGTCAAAAAACGACTCAGGATGAAAAACCGGTCCTGGGGAATGGGTCCAGACCTCTGGGGGTCGACGTCATGAAAAAATCATGACGTCGGGGGTCTGGGTCTGACATCACCTCACCCCGATGCCGGTCTTGGGTATTCCCTCGGTTTCCGAGGGCCTATCCCTCGGAGTGTCCTCGCTTTTTGCTCGCCCGTCCTAGGGACGGATAAGTTTGAGTTCGAGGCTGGTCAGGAGCGGCCTTGTGGGTGCCGGCCCGCCGGGGTCCCCCCCGGGGCGTCGAGCGCGGCGCGGTGGCGGCGTCCTGCGCGCCGGTGCGCGGTCCCGCCGCGGCCCCCAGAGAGCCGCGCCGCAGAGGTCGCTCGTGTACTCCAGATGTCGCCATAAAAGGGAGGGGGTCACAACCCTCACAGACGGGCAATTCCAGACCCCCCAAACAAGCCATGAAGGGCGGCTTTTTGCCCAGACCCACTGGAACCCTCCAAGACAGCTCAAATCTGACCCCATCCCAAATCAGACCACCCCCCTTTTATTGTGAAATCTGGAGTAGCCGACGTCCCCCTTTGCCTCGCCCCAAGACGCAGGTATGCGGCCGGAGGAGGGCTTGAAAGGCGAGGGTGACGTCACGCAGAAAGGTGACGGTTCTGCAAGGGGTGGGTGGGGCCGCGCCCGGGAGGCTTGCGGCCTCGTCCTCCAGGACCAGCCCCGGGCAGAGGGGGGCCGGGGAGGGGGGAGGGCTCTGCCCTCGACGAGGGCCCTTGCCATGGGAGGATTCTGTGGCATGCGGGATTGATGTTGGGGAGCGGTGGGGGGGGACCACCTCACGGCGGCGAAGGAGGGGGGGAAGTGAGACGGAGAAGGCCTTCTCAGAAGGCGGCGGGACTTCTCAGAAGCCCTCCGGCCTTCTGAGAAGTTTTCTGCGCCTTCGGGGAAAGTTTGAACAACTTCTCAGAAAGCCTGGTGACATCCGAGCCTTCCGAGAAGGCATTTTCCTTCTCACTTTCCCCCCTCGCTCGCCGCCGAACCTTGCTGACGCCTGCAGATCTAATACGTTATGCCCTCGCGGGCTTGCCTGCTGTTCAGTGCCTCATCGCGCCTCCTGCTCCGCTGAGTCAGCATTCGGGTGTTTTGCTTGGCTGCCGCACACGAGCGCTACAGGCTTGCTCCTAGAGTCCGCTCCACGCATAAAGGGGGGGAGGGCGTCTCAGAAGCACCCCTGCTTCTCCTCGGTAGGCGCGTGCTTCATCCGTAGATGGAGGGCCGGCACCTTCTCAGAAAGCAGCCTGCTTCTGAGGAGTTTCCCTCCCTCCCCCCGCCCCATCCCAGGCATCCGCCTGCTCCAATTTTTCCGATGCGTTTGCCCCGGAGGTCTGGAGGTCTGGAGGTCTGGACCATTTCCCCGCGGCGAGTCTTCCGTCCTGAGGCGCTTCTGGACGGCCCCCAGGCCCTTCGAGGGCCCCCGGAGGCCCCAAGCGGGCAGCGGCCGGCCGCCCCCGGAGCCGACGGGAGCAGACCCCCGCCGTCGGCCGCCCCCGGAGCCGACGGGAGCAGACCCCCGCCGTCGGGATTTTCTCGTGACGTCGAGCCTCAGAGGTCTCGACCCGCTCCCCAGGACCAGCTTTTCGTCCTGTGTCGTTTCTGGGGGGTCCCGGGGCCCAGAAATTACGGGCCCCCAGGGGCCGCAGAGAGCGGAGAACCTCCCGCCGTGATTTTGGAATGCCGCGATCCTCTCAGGGCTTGTGCGCGCCGCCGACAGTCGGCAGCGAGCGGGGGGGGTGAAATGGGAAGGAAAAGGCCTTCTCAGCAGGCGGCAGGACAACTTGTCAGAGGGCCGGGGGACTTCCAGGCCTTCTGAGAAGGCCCGCCCCTTCTCACTTCTCCCCCAGGCCTGCCGCCGACCAGGCCCTCTGGGACCATCTTGGGCCGGCGTCTCTCCTCTTCGGGCCCGTCTTGGAGGTCGTCTCGCCTCGCCTCGCCCTGCAGAGGCGATGCTCAGCGCGGCGCAGGGCACACACACTGGCAAAGATCACTGCGCAACCCCGAGCTTTTCTCCGTGATCTGCGCCTCTCGAGGCTATCTGGCCCTTTTTGCTGTCATTTTCGCAACTCCGACGGATCTGGGGCCCTCTTGGTCACGTCTCTGGGGCCTCCCTGGGGCCTCGGGAGCCGTCTTGGGCTCCTCCTGGGCCCTCCTGGGGCATCCCTCCGAAGGCCCGCCGCCCCCTGCTCGCTCCCCCCCGGGCCCGCCGCCGAGAGAGGACCGGCACCAGCTCGGGCTCCCGGGCCGCGCCCGCGCCGGGCCCGGGGCACGGCCAGCGGCCGCCCGGCCCCCTGGCGCGGGGGCAGGCGACTGCCGGCGGCGCCGCCGACGACTCGCTGGCGGCGTGGTGGAGCCGGCGGCAGGACCCGCTTCCCAGCCCTTGGTATCGCTCGGACGTGTGCACTCTGTCTCGGCGGGGATGATGAGGGAGCATCCCGGATCATCCCGCGAACACTCCCCGCACGAAACCGAGGAACGCACAGGTAATGGCCAATGGACGTCCGAACGACGGGGAGAACCTGCCCTTGGTCGGGCTCTCGTCTTGAGTGGAGTCGCGGTCTCCCTGCCCTTCTCCCCCTCCTCCCCCCGCCCTCCCCCCCCGCTCTTCCGCCTTCCTGCGCCTGCCTTCCCCCCCCCCCCGGCTCTTCCCTCGGCTCGCTCTCCTCGCAGCCCTCTCGGGGGCCGCGAAGTGGGGAGCAGTCGCCAGTTTCGAGGGCTGCTGGGTGAGCCAGCGCAGTGGGGTCCCGCGCAGGTCCAAGCGGGACCTCGCAATCCCTGGGGGCACTTCGAGGGCAAAAGCACGGGGACCACGACCAAGATGTCGCGAGATCTTTTCGATGCCGATCCTGGTCATGGTCTATGGCGGCCGTCTCCGAGTCGCGAGGATGATCCACGAAATGACGCTGACCGAGATTGACAGTACACGACGTTTCCGCGTTCAGTCTTTGTCATGGCCCCGTTTTTCTGCCCGCGCGGCGGACTGACTGCGGCCCAAATTTGCTCGCCTATGCTTACAGAGGTTGGCAGCAGGGGGTGGCTGGTGGGTCTTGTGCGTGTGCTGACATCATCCGTGCTCGCGGCCGTTTGAGCTCTGCAGCGCTCACAGCGCCCCAGGCCCACTGTCCACATAGACTGGTAGGTAGTTCCTGCCAGGCAGAGCGCACAGAGCTAGGCTGAAGAAGGCATCAGCAGGCACCTGCGTCGGGATTATTTTTTCGCCTGCGCGACGGACTGACTGCGGCCTCGCATCCCTTGCGGACGCGTGCGGTAGGTTCATGCGGCGGAGGGCCGCTTGCGACACTGGCAGCTGGCCCCTTCCGGGGGGCTCCTCGTCGCCACGGCTGGACGCTGCTCGGAAAACTGGTGCGTCTGGACCCCGGGAGAGGCTCGGTAAACGATTTCGAGCCGATCTTGAGTTTCCAGTGTCTCAACTCTCCCTTCTCCGATTCATGCGGCGATGGCGCGCTCGCGACGCCAGGCGAAGTCGTTCAAGGTTGAGCTCCGCATGATAGAACGACGCGGAATCACAGGGGCACGTCAACGCCACAGGACCCGACGGAACTGAACCTTGAACGACCGGGGCCGAGATCGGTTCAATGTTGAACGATCGACGCGGTGTCATAAACCCTTGCGCGCGCCGACGCCGCACGAGCCTACCGTATAGGCAAAATGAAAAGTGCAGCGTGCCCATACGAGCATGCGTGCAGTTATCGAAGACGCCTACGGCGAATCACCGCCGCCCCCTGCCTACTGGTCCGCCGGGGGAAAACATTGTCACCGTCGCCATTATCGCCGCTACCACCACCATCAGTATCATCATCACCATCATTATACATCATAATTGCCATCATCACCACCTCCGTCATCAACGTATATCCTAACCGCCATCATCACCACGGTCATCACCATCACCATCGCCATCACCGTCACCATCCTTGTTACCACCAGCATCATCACCATCATGACCGTCGCGCTCATCAGTACCATCATTTGCATCACCATCTTGGCCATCATCGCCGTCATCGCCATCATCATATTTTCATCATCAGCCCGTCATTATCAGTACCATCACCACCACCACCATCACCACCACCATCACCATCACCATCACCATCACCATCACCATCACCATCACCATCACCGTCACCATCACCAGCACCAGCACCATCACCATCACCAGCACCAGCACCATCACCACCACCATTACCATCACCATCACCATCACATTGGCCATCGCCGTCACCACCACCGTCGCCACCGCCCATACCATAGACCATCACCATCAACATCACCACCACCATCGCCACCACCATCGCCATCGCCATCGCCATCGTCGGCCTCCCGAGGGCCGCCGACTGCCTCCCAGCGCCCCCGAGCGCCTCCGCGGGCGCCCCCGAAGGGCCGCCGGAGGCGCCCGAACGCCGCCCAGGGCCCGCCGGGGGCCCCCGAAGGCCGCCGAGGACGGCCGGAGGTCCTCGGAGGCCGCCAGGGGCCGTCGAGTGCCGCCGAAGGCGGCCGGGGGCCGTCGAGGGCCTCCGAAGGTCGCCGAGGGCTGCCAGGATGCCCCGAAGGGCCTCCGAGCGCTTCCTACGGGGGCCTGCCGCGGCGCCCCCCCCCCCCAGGAGCGCGGCGCCCGCGTGCCGCGCCCCGACTCGGAGGTGGCGCTGCGGCTCGCGGCGGAGGCGGAGGCGCACGCCGCGGCGCTGCTGCCGGGCGAGGGGCACTCGGGAGGGAAGCAGAACAGACGGACACAATGCAGCGTCGATTCCCAGGAGAGTATGGGAAGATATGGGAAGGGGGGGGGGGAAGACAGAAGCCGAGGAGAGGTGGGAAAACATGGGGAATCTCGTGGTTCGTGGGTATTCGTCTGTGTGTCCTTGGGCCCCTCGAGGCACGTGCGGCAGAAGGACGAGTTCCTGCAGGCGCCGCCCTCGGAGCAAGTGGGCCCCCAGATGCGGCGGCGAAGCCCGACCCTCTGCCCTCGCCGGTCAGCGATGCAGGCGACTCGATGGGGGGCGGGGGCGGGGTTCGGATCAAGTCGGGCCTGTCCCCCTACAGGGGGATTTGCGACGAAAAACAAAAAAAACACCAAAACAACCCCAAAATAGTCAAACAATAGTCTGGGTACCATTTTTCGAATATTTTTGACCTTCTTGGGGTATTTCTGGGGGTATTTTTTTATTTTTCGTCGAAGATCCCCCTGTAGGGGGACACGCCCGACAGAAGGTTCGGACTCCGTCGAGCGCGTGGCGAAATCCAAGCCCGACCCTGGCCTCCCATCGATGCAGGAGTCGCTGGTCGGGGAGGGTTCGGGTTCGGACGTCGCCGCCTGCGGGCGCCCTGCTCGGCGGCTGCGGGAGGCGTGGTTGCACGGGGGTGTGGCTTGAGGTCTGCGTCGCTGGGGCCTGAGGGGCAGCACTTTGCCCTCGTGGGGCCTCGGGGCTCGGCGGATACTCCAGATTTCACAATAAAAGGGGGGTGGTCTGACTTGGGATGGGGTCAGATTTGAGCTGTCTTGGAGGGTTCCGGTGGGTCTGGGCAAAAAGCCGCCCTTCATGGCTTGTTTGGGGGGGTCTGGTATTGCCCGTCTGTGAGGGTTGTGACCCCCTCCCTTTTATGGCGAAATCTGGAGTAACTCTTTGGAGGTCCTCGCCCGCCCCCCAGGGTGCGGGCTGCAAACCACACCCTTTCCTAAGTACTACACCCTTCGGAGTCGCCAGCTCCTGCAGAAGCCACTCCGCCATGTCTTTGTCCTGTGCTGCGCCATGCTCGGCGTTCGGTTATGGCGCATGCCAACATCGGTGCCCACGATTGCTGAACGGGCCGATGTAAGAATGCCCGTGGCTGTACAATGAGCCGGAAGGGGCACGTTCGGCAGAGGGACAAGTTCCTGTAGGCGCCGTTGAGAAGTTCTTGGAAGTTTTCGTTTTTTGCGCAATTATTTTGGAGAGGGAGAAGGAGGGCAGAGGAGAGGACGCAAAACAAATATATTCTTGGAAGTTTTTTTTTTTTTTTTTTTTTTTTTTTTTTTTTTTTTTTTTTCCCCCCCCCCCGCAACTATCTTGGAGAGGGAGAGGGGGGGCAGAGGAGAGGACGCAAAACACATATATTCTTGGAAGTTTTCGTTTTTTTGCGCAACTATTTTGGAGAGGGAGAGGGGGGGCAGAGGAGAGGACGCAACGAAAACAGAAACATAATTTCTTGGAAGTTTTCGCGGGCTCCAGATCGGTGTCGCCCCACCGTGCTGGCACTCTGCGCGTGTGCGTCGCCCCCAGAGGGGCGACGCGCGCGCCGCGGCACCTCTCAGTCTAAGCTCCGTGGCGGGCACTCTCTGGCCATGCCGCTCGGAGAACGATGTATTGCATGATGGTTCTGCTATATCTCAGGAGTGAAAAAGAGCACAGACACAATTCGTCGTCGATCCCCCAGAAAAAATAGGGGGAAGTGTGGGACATGTGGGGGAAGACAGACACCCAGAAAGTGTAGGAAAATCCGGGGAATCCTGTTATTTGCCAGGGCCCCTTCGGTGTCGTCTGCTCGGGTTGGGCGCGCGCCTCCCAAGGAGGACGCACAGCACGAGCATGTCCCTGTGCGTCCCACCTCGGAGTGCTTCCCAGCAGCCGCGCCTCGCTGGGCGGCGTGCCCCCGGGGTGCCCGGGTCCTTCCGCACGGCTGCTGGAGGCGTGAGTCTTGTGGCCGGAAGCCCATTCAAGGGCGCCCTCGAGAGCGCGAAGTGATTCGCGCTTCGCGCTTCGCGGTTCGGCTCCGATTCCTCCTCGTCCTCCTCTTCTCTCCTCGGAGGCGGCGCGAGAGCGCGAAGTTATTCGCACTTCGCGCTTCGCACAGCGCGAAGCGCGAAGTTGGGAGCCCTTGACACCTCCTGCAGCCGCCGCGCCGCCGTGGAGCAGGCGGGGCCTCAGCTCGGGCGACGGGAACTTTGCACTTTTCCTTCCTCCTTCTCCCTCGTCCTTTCCTCCCTCCTCCTCCCCCTCCTCCTCCTCCTCCTCCTCCTCCTCCTCCTCCTCCTCCTCCTCCTCCTCCTCCTCCTCCTCCTCCTCCTCCTCCTCCTCCTCCTCCCCTCCTCCTCCTCCTCCGCCACCGAAGCGGCTCAGGATCGGAACGGCGGGGGCGGCACGAGGGCGAGGTCCGGCGAGTGCTCGCGCCGCCGCGGGGCAAGCGCAGTGCCCTGCTCGGGCGGCGAGGACGGCACACGCCGATTTTTTTTTTCGCTGGCGGCCGAGCACGTCGATTCCGCCGGGCGTTGCTCGGGCGAAGAGAACTATGCACACGCACTGGTCCTGGCCAGGCCCATCCTTGGCCCCAGGATCGGTGCGCATGCCTTCTCGGGCCCCAGATCGGCGTATGCACCGATCTTGGGCTCAGGACGGACCTGGCCAAAATCGGCGTATGTGCATGGTTCTTTTTCCTCTAGTTGCGGGTGCTGGATTGGGCTAGAGTCAAGTCGGCCCTGTCCCTCTGAAGGACGAGTATTCAAAGATAGTCAAAAAATGGTCTGGGGACGATTTTTGTTAAAGCATTTTTTGATCATTTGGGAGCTGTAGGAGGACAGCCCTGACTTACCGCTAGGGAGGTCGGCGTGCAAAAGCGTGAGTCAGAAGCCGGGTGAAGGCTGGCAAACCCGTGGCTGCTAAACCGGAGTTCCGGGAAATTGTTGTTGTTGTTTTCGTTTTTTGTTTTCTTCCGGGAAGCAGCCCGTCTTTTGTGTAGTGCGCTGAGCCTGGTTCCGGGGATTTGTTCCTTCTTTCTTCGGGGAAGACCGCTCTGGCAGCCACGGATTTGCCAGCCCTCGCCCAGTTTCCAGGTGAGAGGGGAGGCTGCGCAGGGCGAGCGCCCGCGAGGGAAAGCACCCGAGCGGGGGGGGTGGCCGTGCGCGCAAGCACGACGCGCTTTTTCGGGCGTCGCGGCCCCGCGCGCAGCGGAGGACGCGCGCGGCTGGCCCCCACTGAGGAGACGGAGGCGGGCATCCACCGCGGGGGATCAACAGTGCCGCGCGCACGGGTACGCGCTTGTCAGGCAGCGGCGCAGAGGATCCAGGCGGGAGCGGCAGACGGGAGCGCTACGTGCGATCGAACGTTGTCGAAGGCACAGTGTACAGCACGTGCACGCTCTCAATGCAGCAGCGGGTGGTGTGAAGGAGGAGCTGTAAATGCAAGCGACATGTGCAGCGGCCCCAGAACCGAGGAGGCGGCTCAGCTCGAGGTAAGCTGAAGCGCGAGCAGTCTGGTGCGAATTGGCGGCCACGGGATCACCGACGCGACGGTGTTTGGCAGCGAAGTGCAAAACAACGCGCACGCACAAAAACACCGATCCTGGTCGGGCCCGTCTTGGGTTCAGGACTGGTCTGCATGCCCTCGTGGCCTGACCAGGAAGGCGGATGCATCGATCCTGTGTCCAAGACGAGCCTGGTCAGGATCGGAGCATGTGCACACCTCCTTCTGCTCGTACCAGGGGAAACGGGTCCCGAGATTTGTGGCAGTTTTTTTAGGGGTAGTGCGCCCAGCACCGCCCAAACGTACCTGTTCTAGGTGTGCGTCGGCCCCGCAGGGGCGACGCGCGCGCGGTCGTACCTCGCATGGTGTCATCTCGGTGGTGGACGCTTTCTGGCCGTACCGCTTGGGGGATGACATGCTAGAATCGATTCGTGTTGTGCTAGCCTGCGTGGACCCTAAATAGTGTGCTCTAGCATAGTGCATGATGCAAGGTTTGTGGTGGAGCCCACGTGGCGCGAGACATGTAGTGACAGCTATGTGGGAAGCAATGCAAAGCAACCCAAAGCAACGCAAAGCAGTGCAAAGCAATGACAAGCAATGTGCAGCAATGCAAAGCAAAGCAAAGCAGTGCAAGTCAATGCCAAGCAATGCGTACCAATGTAAAGCAGTGGAGAGCAATGCAAAGCACGGCATAGCAATGCAAAACAATGCGAATCAATGATCCTCAAAGGCAGTGCACCGCGATTGCAAAGCAGTGCGATTGCAATGCAATGACGCAACAAAATGCGAAGCAATTCAAAGCAAGGAAGAACAATGCAGAGCAATGCAAACCAATGCAACGTGATGCTAAGTAATGCAAACTAGTGCACAGCAATGCGCAGCAATGCAAAGCGGATGGCGACGAGGCGGCGGGCGGTGACGAGGTGGCGACGGCGGCCACACGGCGGCCAGAGCGTCCCGTTGGCCCAGTTCTTTGGGATACACGTAAGAAGCCCTAAGTGCAAGGACTGTATCCGAAGTATGTTCAGTTCGGACGTGCGTGCACACGTTCTTCTGCGTCTCGTGGGGCCCTCCCTGGGCCGCAGGACCGCCCCAGACCCAGCTCGGGTGGAAGGCCCAGACCTGCGAAATCAGTATGCATCTATATATGTGTGTATATATACATATATATATATACACATCGCAACGTCGACTCCTGGAGGTCTCGGCCCATTCTCCTCGACCGGCTTGTCATCCTGAGTCGTTTTTTTGCCTGGCGAGGGCACCCACAGGCCGAAACTACAGCAAAACCTCCCGTCGTGATCTTTGGACGCCGCGATGGTGTCTGCGGAGCTGGCCCCGGGGAAGGCCCCGCGGTGCAGGGCCTCTTCCCCTGGGGGGCCCGCCTGCTTCACGCCAAGCCAAGGCGCTGCAGCACCACCTGCAGGACGTGGTGGACGGCGCCCGCGTGGTGGCCTTCGGCTCCGCCGCCAACGGGCTCTGGACCTCGCACAGCGACCTGGACGTGTGCGTGCGGGTGGACGGGGCGACCACCCGCAACGCGCAGATCCAGGCGGGGCGCTCTGGCCAAGGCCTCGCCTTCCCCACGAGCCTGGCGTCGCGGCTCTCTCGCCACGGGCGATTCTGCCCTGTCTCGGGCCCCCGGGGCCCTCGCGGACGGCTCCGGCCCGAGGAGCGCCGCAGGAAGACGGGGTCCAGAGCTCCAGTCGAGTGCTTTCTGCGGGGTTGCACCTTTTGTCGCGACGTCGGATCTCTGGGGAGGGCCTCGCCTTCGGATCGAGGGCGCTGGCAGATGCTCCCCCCAGCGGAGGGCGGCGAAGGGGCGGCGGGAAGGCGGCGGAAGTAGAGCGAGGTCGCCTCCGCCCGCGGATTCCGGCGGACGCAGAACATGCCCCTGCTGTAGATCGAGTAGCAGATCGACCACATAATTGATTTATCCCAGAACCGTTTCTTGTTCCGTCTAACCCATGGAGAGAAGAGAGCTGCGTCTTTCTTTTGTAGATTCGACGGGGGGAACTCATTCTTGGGCAAGTCGATTCTGTCGTCGATCCTCTACTCGAACAGAGAGGTGCGATTTGTTGGTGTGCTCGTCGTGGGCGAACAAAAGCATACCCGTAGCCGCGGCCTCGCGGGCTGGGCCGCGGGGCCCCCCACACCTTTGCGGGTCCTCCCGTTTGTTTTTTTTCGCGACTGCCCCGCGCGGCAAACGCACCCGCGCGACCGCGCATCCGCGGAATCGTGCCCCGGCATGCAGACCGCGACAGACCGCGAGGGCGCGGCTACGGATGGGTTTGGAGGGTTTCTCCGAAGGGCTTAGGCGACCTGTCCTCCTCCTCCTCCTCCTTCTCCTCCCTTCTCCTCCATCTCCTCCTCCGCCTCCTCCTCCTCCTCCTCCTCCTCCTCCTCCTCCTCCCCTTCCCCCTCCCCCTCCTCCTCGGGTCGCCTACGGCCCCAGGGGAAACCGTGCAGATGGGTTCGCCCCTCGTGAGAGCCAGAGTTTCCTGAACCCGCCAGGTGCTGCGGACGATTGCCGGCGAGCTCTCCCGGGTGCCCAGCCACACCGTGGAGCCCCGCTACGGCGCCCAGGTGCCCATTCTGCACTGGGCGCCGAGGATCGGAGAGCAAGAAACGCATCAACTCAGGAGGGGGATCTCGGCATAACCATACGTTGACGCAGATTCTCATATCGGGAAATATGGGAAATGGAGGGGAAGAGGAGACTCCAGGCGACGGACCCAACCGTGTGCAGTTGTGAGTACAGCGTTGTGGGCACTGCTTTCGGTGAAGCTCCCTATGGGGCAACGAAGAGTGTGTGTAGTGTGCCCAAATTGGCGGGGAACCGCATGTAGGCCGTGCCACTCGGGCCTTCGGTGGAGTTCCCTGTGGGGCCACGAAACGTGTGTGGGGGTTGTGCTCAAATGGGCGGTGGACCGCATGTCGACCCTGCCACTGGGGCTTTCAGTGGAGCTCTATGGGGCCACGCAGCGTGTGAGAGGTGTGCCCGAACGGGTGGGGAACCGCATGTGGACCCTGCCACTGGGGCTTTCGGTGGAGCTCCCTATGGGGCCACGAAACTTGTGAGGGGTATGTCGAAATGAGCGGGGAACCGCATGTGGATCCTGCCACTGGGGCCTTCGGTCCAGCTCCCAAAGTGTGTCAGGGGTGTGCCGAAATGGGGCGGGGAACCGCATGTGGACCCTGCCACTGGGGCCTGCAGTGGAGCAGCTCCCCATGGGGCCAACACATAACCTTTCGGAGCTGGACCCCGGTGGCGGCGCCTCCTGCGCCGCCCCTGGCCAGATCCGCGCGCCAGGGAAGGGAACCTGGCGCCGACCCACGAAATCCGCGCGGCGCTCCGACGGTTAGTGCGTCTGTGCCGCTCTTGTGCCTCTTACGAGGAAGCGCGGCATGGTGGCGTGCGACATCTCGGCGGCGAGCTCCGGGGCAGGCCTCCTCAGAGGGCGGCGGGGCTTCTCAGAAGGCACGCCCCCTCTGCCGGTGGTCTTCGGGCCCCACCTCGGGCCTCGAGCGGCCGCTCGGGACGACCCCGACACCACCCCGAGACGCCCCAGGCGAGGCGCGGCCAACGCAAAGCGCCCCGAGGCCGGGCAACCGCCGAGGACCCTCGGGCTCCGCACCCGAAGCCCCCGAGCCTTTCTCGACTAGACGTAAGAGTGACCCTTCGCCGGAGTGACCTTTGGTGCGGGCACAGAGGGGTCCCCAGATGGCTGAACGCGCAGCAGGAGCAGCGGCCTGCGCGCCCAGGTTTGGTCCCCCCGCGGTCCCCCCAAAAGCCGCGCACCAAAGGTCACTCTTACCCAGGGTCTCACTCTGGCGTGTAGCCGACTCTCCCCCCCGGGCGCGCCGCCGGACATCAGCATCAACAACGTCCTCGCCGTGGTGAACTCTCAGCTCGTGGCGGAGTACATCGCGCTGGAGGAGCGGGTGCGGACGCTGGGGCTCTGCCTCAAGTCCTGGGCCAGCGCGCGCGGCATCAACGACCGGAGCCGCGGCACCCTCTCGTCCTTCGCGCTGATCCTGATGCTCATCCACTTCCTGCAGCGCCGAGCGGACCCGCCCGTGCTGCCGTCCCTGCAGGACATCGCGTTCGGCAGGGGCGAGCCCGCGATGCACGTCGGGGGCGTGGACTGCCGGTACTGCACCGACCGCGGGGAGGTGGCGAAGGAGCTGGAGTACCTCGGCGCGGGGAAGCCCGCCAACCGGGACCACGCGGGCGCCCTGCTGCTCCAGTTCTTCCGCTACTTCGGCCACGACTACCGGCACGGGGTCATACGCATCCGCAACACCGCGCCGCTGCTGCCCCCCGCGGCCGAGGCGGGGCAGTACCTCGTGGTGGACAACCCCTTCGAGCCGGGGAAGGACGTCGCCAACGTGGACTCGTCGCAGCACAGCGTCCTCAAGAAGGAGTTCCGCCGGGGCTGGAGCCTGCTGAGTCAGGGCAGCCCGCTCCCGGGAGGCGGCGACGGGGGGCGACTGGCCCAGGGGGGAGCATCCCCCCTTACATCCGACTTCACGAGCAAGAATGCAACGTCGCCAACGAACTCGACCAGAGCCCCGGGCCCCCTCGTGTTGCGGCACTTTTCGAGCTGGATCGATCTGTGCGGGCCTCGGGGCCCGAGAGAAGGCAGAATCACCCGTTGCGAAAAAGAGGCGACGCCAGGGTCTCAAGGGTATCCAGGGGCGCCGGTGATCTGTATCTTCGGCGAGGCTCCCTGGCGGATGCGTGTAATTTGAAAGCGACCAGGGGTCTGCGCTGGAGTGGCCCCGGCCAAGAGGGGGGACGAAAACAAATCCGCTCAAAATCGGTCCCCAGGCCCTTCCCAGGGTCGAAACTGACGAGTTCTTCGAGCCGCGTCCAGCCGTGGCGACGAGGGGGCCCCTTCCTCCCCCGTGTGCTGCTGGCCGGGGCCAGTGCTGGGCCACCTCAGCCCCCCAGCCAGCTCCAACGTGGGAAGCCCGCCTCTGGGTTCTTCGTCTCCACCGCCGCCCCCGGCGCTCTCGGAGCTCCTGCGGAGCCCCGGGCCGCGGTGCTGAGCGCGCGCGGCCGACGGGCCGCACTCGCGCCCGCGCGAGGCGCCGCGCCGACGGCGGCGGCGACAGCGACGGCGGTGGTTGCGGCGACAGCGACGGTGGTCGAACGACATCGGCGGCGGCAGCGGCGGCGACGGCCGACGGCGGCGGCGGCGGAGGCGGCGGCGGCGGCAGCGGCGGCGAGGGCGAGCTGGCCCACCCTGTGTGTCGGTGGTCGGCTCCCCCGTCCCCCTCTTGTGGGGCCGCGGAGGGCTGGTTTTCAGCCGGCGGCGCAGAGGATCCTCAGGCGCGAGCAGCAGACGGAGGTGTTATTTGCGATCGAACGTTGTCGAAGGCACAGTTCTCTCAGTGCAGCGATGGGTGGTGTGAAAGTGAAATCAAGTCAAGTAAGCCTTACACCGGCCGGTGCGTGAGCAAATTGGAACATTAAAAAGGCGGGCTGCCGGTCACACTGAGGTGACGCAGAGGAGAAGGAGGAGGAGGAGGATGAGGAGGAGGATGAGGAGGAGGAGTAGGAGGAGGAGGAGGAGGAGGAGGAGGAAGGGTGGGGGAAGAGGAGGAGGGGGAGGAGGGGGAGGAGGAGGAGGAGGAGGAGGAGGAGGAGGAGGGGGAGGAGGACAAGCTAGGTGCGCTCGCGTCATATCTGACATCCTACCCCTCCCTCCCATCCCTTACCATGGCGTAGATCCCCTCTCTACTCGCACAGTCGGATGTCGAGCAGGGCAATGATCCCGAAAGGGTACGCGATGCATTGTAGAGCACGGCATGGCATGGCGTAGAAGAGCACCGCAAAGCGTAGTATGTCACAGCATGGCGTGGCGTGGCGTAGTGAAGAATTGCATCACAAAGCTTTGCAACGCAAAGCATGGCATCGCACAGCGGCCCCGAACATAACATTGCATAGCATGGCGTTGAAGATCAAAGCGTAGCATGGCATAGCACGACGTGGCACTTAAGCACTGCATATCACAGCTTCAGCTGAAGGCATGGCATCGCGCAGCGGAACGCAACCTAGCATTGCATTGCATGCCGTGGCATGGCACGGGAAATGACGCCAGCGCTGCAGCGGGAGCACGATTCGGAACGAGCGGAAGCGCGGAAATGAGGCCAGCGCTGCAGCGGGAGCACGATTCGGAACGAGCGGAAGCACGGAAATGAGGCCAGCGCTGCAGCGGGAGCACGATTCGGAACGAGCGGGGCCCGAAAATGAGGCCGGCGCCTCAGCGAGAGCAGCATTTTGAAAAAAAATGCAGGCGAAAACCCAACTCCGGGGAATCCTGCGTGTAAAAAACAGTACGCGGGGGGGGGTGAACACTCCCAACCCGTCATCAGGGGAAGGAGGAGAGTAGTATTCATATTGAGTAATTGTGCAGGGGGGGGAGGGGGAGGGGGAGGGGGAGAGGGGGGGGGAGGGGAGGGGGAGGGGGGAGTGGGAGGGGGAGGGGGAAGGGGAGGAGGAGGAGGAGGAGGAGGAGGAGGAGGAGGAGGAGGAGGAGGAGGAGGAGGAGGAGGAGGAGGAGGAGGAGGAGGAGGAGGAGGAGGAGGAGGAGGAGGAGGAGGAGGAGGAGGAGGAGGAAGGGTGGGGGAAGCTGTAATTCCAAACGAAGCGTGCAGCGGCCAGACAACCAGGGAGGCGGATCAGCTCGAAGTCACGGATGGCTGGGCGCCTGCTGCCGAGGTCCTGCGCAGGGGGTGTGGCTCAGGGGCAACGTTCGGGTTATGATAGTCCAACCTACTTTAGCCTTGAATCGTGCCTGTCCCTCTACAGGGGGAATCTTATTCAAAACCTGTAAACAGTAGTACGGGGACGATTTTTATGAATATTTGTGAGTTTTAATATATATATATATATATATATATATATATCGGAGGTGAAGGGGTGAGATCGAAGTGGAACGGAGAGCCCCCCTACCGGGAAATCGATTTCGGTTTCGTGTTCGTGCGTGCCGTGCGGGCGAGGCGAAGCTGCGTGGGCGGGCGAGAGAAAGTCTCCTGTGGCTGAGGCGCGGCCGGACCAAATGACTCCCTTCCGGGCGGCCGGGGGCCCGCGGTGTCCCGCCGGTGTCCCGCTGGTGTCCCGTGTGGCTGAGGCGCGGCCGGACCAAATGACTCCCTTCCGGGCGGCCGGGGCCCGCGGTGTCCCGCCGGTGTCCCGCGGTGTCCCGCGGTGTCCCGCGGTGTCCCGCGGTGTCCCGCCGGTGTCCCGCGGTGTCCCGCGAGGATGATGATGATGATGATGATGATGATGATGATGATGATGATGATGATGATGATGATGATGATGATGATGATGATGATGATGATTGATGATGATGATGATGATGATGATGATGATGATGATGATGATGATGATGATGATGATGATGATGATGATGATGATGATGATGATGAGATGATGATGATGATGATGGTGTCCCGATGAAGATGATGATGTTGATGATGGTGTCGATGATGATGATAGTGTCCGATGATGAGGATGATGATGCTCATGATGATTATGTTGATGATGATGACGATGATGGTGTCCCGATGATGATGATGATGATGATGATGATGATGATGATGATGATGATGATGATGATGATGATGATGATGATGATGCTGCTGATGATGATGATGATGATGATTCCGATGATGTTGGTGATGATGATGTTGATGGAAATGGTGTCCCGGCGATAATGATGTTGATGATGATGATGATGTTGATGATGATTATGGTGTCCCGATGATGATGCTGATGATGATGGTGATGATGATGATGGTGATGCTGATGGTGTCCCGATGATGATAATAATGATGATGACGATGTTGATGATGATGTTGCTCATGATGATGATGGTGCCCCAATGATGATGATGTTGTTGATGATGATGATGATGATGATGTCGATGATGATGCGATGATCATGATGATGATGGTGTCCCGAGGATGATGACGATGTTGATGATAATGTTGATGATGAGAACGATGGTGATCATGATGGTGTCCCGATTATGATGATGATTCTGATGATGCTGCTGATGATGATGACGATGACTGTGTCCCGATGATGATGATGATGTTGATGATGAGATGATGATGGTGATGATGATGATGATGATGATGATGTTGTTGTCCCGATGATGATGATGACGATGATGATGATGATGCTGACGATGATGATGATGTTTATGATGATGGTGATGATGATGATGATGATGATGATGATGATGATGATGATGATGATGATGATGATGACGGTACCCTCATGATGATGACGGTGTTGGTGATGATGTTGATGTTGATGATGCTGATGAGGATGATGATGATGATGATGATGATGATGATGATGATGATGATGATGATGATGATGATGATGATGATGATGATGATGATGATGACGTTGATTGTGAGAACGATTGTGATATCGATAGTGAGATCGATATTGAGACCGAATGTGAGATCGATTGTGTGATCGATTGTGAGATCGATTGTGAGATCAATTGTGAGATCGATCGAATGAGATAGATCGAGTGAGATCGATTGTGAGATCGATCGAGTGAGATCGATCGAGCGAGACCGATAGTGAGATCGATACTGAGATCGATAGTGAGACCGATCGAGTGAGACGTTGGTTCCCCCCCCCGAACCTCCCTTTCGTAGGTGCTCTAAATTAGTTCTGGGATGTTGTCCGTAAGTACGGTGGGAGGAACATAACGTCAGGGGAGAATTTGCTTAGGGGGGTAGTTCGGCGGCGCGCCCGGGGGAAAGTGAGAGGGGGCGGACCTGCTCAGAAGGCTCGGAAGTCCCGCCGGCTTCTGAGAATTGTTCCACGCTTTCCCCGCAGACGCAACAAAACTTCTCAGAAGGCGCGAGGGCTTCTGAGAAGACCCGCCGTCTTCCGAGAAGGTCTTTTCCTTCTCACCTTCCCCCCTTTCACGCGCCGCCGAGTAGTGATTGCATTAACCCCCCGGTCGCCCGCTCGTCATCGAGAAAGGGGCCCGATCGCCCATCCTGCCCAGAGCGGTGCGGTTTCGCTATTGAGGGCCTATCGCCGACCTGTCGCCGATTTCAGGTCGATGTTTCTCCCCCACGAGCCAGGCTTCCCTCCTATTGTTCTCCCTCAGGGGTGGGGAGCTTGGGTCGCTCATTGGCGGCGAGCGAGGGGGGAAGCGAGAAGAGGCGGGCCTTCTCAGAAAACTCGGAAGTCCCCCCCGCATTCGAGAAGTTTCCTAAGCTCTCCGCGAAGACACAGAACACTTCTCAGAATGCGCGAGGGCTTCCGAGAAGTCCCGCCGCCTTCTGAGGGGGCCTTCTCTCACCGAGCGCATTCCACTACTCGCAGAGTGCCTACTCGCAAACGTCAGAGCAACATGTGTTTGTTTCGAGGAAATTTACCGTAGATCCCCCGCGGCGGATCCAGGCCATTTGTGCGTAGTTACTTTGCGAGTAGTGGAACGCGCTCGTGTATTCTTCTTCTCGTTTTACCCCCCCTACGGTTCATGCTGGTCCTGGGTTGTTATGTTTCGACTATTTTGGGGTATGTTTGGACTATTTTTGATGTTTCGCCCAGAATCCGCCTGTAGGGGGACATGCCCGACCTAAGGCTAGTCCCCCGCGAGACCCGAAGAAGCAGGCATCCAGGTGGGTCAGCCGGCCACGGGCCAATGCCACGCCAGTGGGTGTGGGGATCGGGCAAGGCTATGCTCAGTCGCGATTTGCCGCGGCGTTGGGTGTCCAGGGCCCCTCTGAGGTCCGCGCGCACATCTTTGCATCGGCGCTGGGCCCGCCTCCCTGTCGCGCGGAACGTGCCAGGGGCAGCGCCAGAGGCGCCGCCGGGGGGTCCCGCGCCGATCGAAGGAACCCGCGCGGACCTTCGACAGTTTATGCTGATGCTGGTTTTCTTCTTCTCGTCTGGGCTCCGTGGCACAGGTCGCAGGGGAGGAAGAACCACCCCTAACCCTCATCATTGACGTTCAGTCAACGGTCCTGGGCGTTCACTAGACAGCCCTGCGCTGTTCGATTCCTTCCTTGGGCGCGTTTGCTGAACGGCTTCTTGTCGGAGTGCTTGTGATGAGGGTGGTTTTCCTGCTCTCTCAGACCGTCACGATGGGCTCGGGTATAGCCAGGGCCCCGGGTAAGGGGAGCTGGTTACTGACAGGGCCCCGAAGCCCCCCAAATATGCCGGAATCACTAAGCCAGGTCTGCCGCAGCGCTGCCGCAGCTGGTGTTTCTTCGGGTGACGGCATCTCCGGTCAGTGGACTGGGGCGGGGCGGGGGGGTCGTCCCCCAGTACACATCCCTAAGCCAGATCCCACTGAACCCAGCCCTGCCAACACCCGATGGGCGTCGCTGCTCCTGGGGTCCGCACGTTGCAGAGCAATTCTTACAACATCGCAGAACAAATCGCGACCAGAGCCCTCTAAGCCACATCTTTCTGCGCCACCCCGTTGAGACGGATCGATCTGTGAGGGTCTCAGGCCCTCAAATGGGGCGAAAACGCCTGGCGTGAAGAGAAAGTGCAACGCCCGGATCTGAGAGCATGGGCGTCGCCTCCATTTGCGATCCGGTGTGCCCCACCGTAACTGGCGGGTTTCTCCGAAGGGCTTAGGCGACCCATCCTCCTCGTCCTCCTCCTCCTCCTCCTCCTCCTTCTCCTCCTGCCTCCTCCTCCTCCTCGTCCTCGTCCTCGTCCTCCTCCTCCTCCTCCTCCTCCTCCATCTCCTCCCTCCCTCCTCCTTCTCCTCCTCCATCTCCTCCTCCCCCTCCCTCTCCCCCACCTCCTCCTCCTCCTCCTCCTCCTCCTCTTCCTTCGCCTCCTCCTCCTCCTCCTCCTCCTCCTCCTCCTCGGGTCGCCTACGGCCCCGGGGGAAACCGTGCAACCGTAGCCCGACCGCCGCTGGGTGACCTTTTGGCCGCCGACCAAAAAGTTCTGCCAACGCCTAATTCGGCGGCGAGCGAGGGGGGGAAATGAGAAGGAGAAGGCCTTTTCAGATGGTGGCTGGACTTCTCAGAAGCGCTCCGGCCTTCTGAGGAGTTTCCTGTGCCTTCGGGGAAGGCGTTGAACACTTTTCAGAAGGCCGCGGGGACTTTCGAGCCTTCTGAGAAGGCCTTCTCCTTTTTTTGGTAGCAAATTATAGGAGCCTGGTATACCCTCGTAATTCCGTCTTTTGCGTCGACTAGCGTCGATGAGCGTCTGGGAGTCGACGAGGTAGCGCCGATTTAGCGTCGGTTTGCGTCGATTAGCGTCGATTTCGTCGATTTAGCGTCGATCAGCGTCGATTTTGCGGCGCTTCGCGCCGAATCGCAGGAGCCGACAAGCTGGTATGGGAGGCTCCCATGAGTTGCCACCGAAGACTTCCCCCCCTCGCTTGCCGTCGACCAATGGGCGGCCGCCTGGAGGCCCGGAGGGGGGGGGCTCTCTGGAGAGGGAGGGAGAGAGGGAGGGAAGGGGAGAGGGAGGGAGAGCGGGGGAGGGGGGACTCTCTGGAGGCTGGGAGAGAGAGAGAGAGAGAGAGAGAGAGAGGGAGAGGGAGAGGGAGGGAGGGAGAGGGAGAGGGAGGGAGGGAGAGGGAGGGGGAGAGGGAGGAAGAGCGGGGGAGGGGGGACTCTCTGGAGGGTGGGAGACAGAGAGAGGGAGAGGGGCTCTCTTTGGAGAGAGAGAGGGAGGGGGCCCGCGCGGATCGACCCCGGCTCGCCCCGCCCGCAGCCCTTTTTCGGGCCGGGGGGGCGCCCAACGCCCCGCGGGGCGCGGCGCCGAGGCCGGGAGGCGCGTGCGGCCGGGGCGGGCGGCCCTCCTCCTCCTCCTCCTCCTCCTCCTCCTCCTCGTCCTCCTCCTCCTCCTCCTTCCCCACCTCCTCCTCCTTCTTCCCCACCTCCTCCTCCTCCTCCTCCGCCTCCTCCTCATCTTCCTCCTCCTCATCTTCCTCCTCCTCCTGCTGCTGCTGCTGCTGCTGATGGTGGTGGTGGTGGTGGTGATGGTGGTGAAGATGACGATGACGATGACGATGACCATGACGATGATGCTGCTGCTGATGATGCTGATGATGCTGCTGATGCTGATGCTGCTGATGCTGATCATGATGATGCTGATGATGATGATGATGATGATGATGATGATGATGATGATGAACATGATGGCGGTGGTGATGATGCTGCTGATGATGATGGTGGTGGTGATGCTGATTCTGCTGATGATGATGCTGATGACGATGGTGGTTGTGGTGGTGATGATGATTTTAATGACGATGCTGATGATGATGATGGTGATGATGGTAATGGTGATGGTGATGGTGATGATGATGATGATGATGATGATGATGGTGGTGGTGGTGGTGATGATGATGAGGGGGAGGGAGGAGGAGGAGGAGGAGGAGGAGGAGGAGGAGGGAGGAGGAGGAGGAGGAGAAGGAGGGGGCACCCTGCGGCGCGAGGTGGCCTTGCCTCGGCCAGGGCCCGGCGGCGGCCGCATGGATGACCTGGCGCAGGATGCGCTGTACGACGCCATTAGCGGCCTGGGGAATTGGCGCGCGCGTCGGGGGACCGGGGAGGAGGTGGCGGAGGAGGAGGAAGGAGGAGGGGGAGGAGGAAGAGACAGAAGAAGGGGAGGATGATGATGAGGAGGAGGCGGAGGAGGGGATGAGTAGGTGCGGGAGGACGATGAGGAGGAAGATGAAGAGTAAGAGGAGGGGAGGAGGAGGAGGATGTAGAGGAGATGGAGGGGGGATGATGATGATAAGATGATGCTGATGATGATGATGATGATGATGATGATGATGATGATGATGATGTTGACGATGATAATGTGAATGCTGATGATGACGATGCTGATACTGATAATGATGATGATCAGGATGGGCATTCTGATTATGACGATGTTGATGACCATTACGATTCTGATGGTGATGATGACGATGACTCTGAGGATGTTGATGCTGATGGTAATGCTGACGGTCATGCTGACGATGATGTGTATGATGATGATGCTGATGATGCTGATGATGCTGATGATGATGACGATATGAGGATGATATGATGATGACGATGATCAGGGGGAGGAGGAGGCTAATGGGAATATCAGGCTGATGATGACGACGACGATGATTCTGATGGTGAGGATGAGGATGATGCTGCTGATGATGATGATTATGACGACGATGACGAGGATGATGCTGATGACGATGATGGTGGTGGTGATGGTGATGATGGTCAAGATGATGATGCTGATGATGATGGTGATGATGCTGATGCTGATGATGATAATGATGCTGATGAGGATGCTGATTATGATGATGATTCTGATGATGATGATTCTGATTATGCAGGTGATGATGATCATGGTGATGATGCTGCTGCTGATGATGATGATGATGATGATGATAAGGACGAGAGTTATGATCATGTCGATGATGACGATGATAATCATGATGATGATGCTGATGATGACGACGATGACGATGACGATTATGATGATAATGCTGATGATGATGATGAGAATGAACATTCCAATCATGACGATGTTGATGACGATGATGACGATGATCATGATGATGATGATGGTGGCGGTGGTGGTGGGATGATAATGCTGATCATGCTGATGATGATGCTGATGATTATGATGATGATGATGATGATGATGATGATGATGATGATGATGGTAGTGAAGGTGGCGATGATGATGGTGATGATGCTGATGATTATGATGCTGATGATGATGCTGATGCTGCTGATGATGCTGATGATGGTGAGGATGATGATGACGATGACGATGATGATGAAGGTGATGATGATGCTGATGCTGTTCATGCTCATGACGGTGATACTGCTGCTGCTGCTGCTGCTGATGATGATGATGATGCTGGTGGTGGTGGTGGTGGTGGTGGTGATGATTACGATGATGATGATGATGATGGTGGTGATGATCATGATACTGATACTGATGCTGTTGATGATAATGATTGTGACGACGCTGATGATAATGATGATTCTGATGATGATTCTGATGATGATGATGATGCTGATGACGATGATGAGCATGGCGGTGATGATGGCGAGGGGGAGAAGGAGGAGGAGGAGCAAGAGGACGTAGAGGAGATGGAGGGGGGGATGCTGATGATGAGCATGATCATGCTGATTATAATGATGGTGATGATGATGATGGTGATGATGATGATGATGATGATGATGATGATGATGATGATGATGATGATCATCATGAGGACGCATAGTATGATGATAATGGTAATGGTGATGGGGAGGAGGAGGAGGAGGCGGAGGAGGAGGAGGTAGAGGAGGTGGAGGGGGGATGATGATGATGATGATGATGATGATGATGATGATGATGATGATGACGATGATGATGATGATGCTGATGCTGATGCTGATGCTGATGACGATGATGATGCTGACGACGATGCTGATTTTGATGATGATGATGCTGATGACGATGATGCTTCTGATGATCATGATCAGGATGATGATGCCGCTGCTGCTGATGAAGATGATGCTTCAGACAACGATGACGATGAGAGTGACGATGTTGATGCTGCTGATGATGATGATGATGTTGACGATGATTGTGATGACTATGATGCTGCTGCTGATGGAGATGATGATGGTGATGATGATGAACATTATGATCATGACGACGTTGATGCTGCTGATGCTGATGACGTTGATGATGCTGACGTCGATGATGATGCTTATGATGATGTTGATGATGCTGCTCATGCTGATGATGATGACGATGAAGACGAAGATTCTGCTGCTGCTGATGATGATGACGATTCTGATTCTGCTGCTGCTGATGAGGATGATGATGATGACGATGCCGATGATGATGATGATGATGATGATGATGATGATGATGATGATGATGATGATGATGATTATGATGGTGATGGTGATGGTGATGGTGATGATGATGATGCTGATGATGATGATGATGATGATGACGACGACGACGACGACGACGTCGTGGACGAGTATGATGATGATGCTGCTGATGGTGATGATGATTAGTATAAGTATTATCATTGCTACTCCCTAGTGTTATGATTATTCGTATTAATGCTTTCGTTCGCATTATGACTTATTGTTCGTAATGCTGTTGTTCTTGTTACTCTAATTATTGTTATTAGTGTCATTATTATTCTTAACACCAATGCCATTACCATTATTGGTTTACCATTCGTCTTATACCTAATATTCATCTTACTATTTTTTATTGTTGCTATTATCCGTATGACGACGACGACGAGGACGACGACGAGGAGGAGAAGGAGGAGGAGGAGGATGAGGAGGAGGAGGGGGGGGAGGAGGGAGGCGGAGAGGAGGAGGGGGAGGAGGGGAGGCGAGAGAGGAGGAGGGGGAGGAGGAGGAGAAGGAGGAGAGGCAGGAGAAAGGAGGAGGAGGAGGAGGAGGAGGAGGAGGAGGAGGAGGAGGAGGAGGAGGAGGAGGAGGAGGAGGAGGATAATAATAATGAGGAGGAGGAGGAGGAGGAGCAGGGGAAAGAGGAGGAGGAGCAGGAGAAAGAGGAGGGTTATGAGATGGATCATGATAAGATCAGCAGGAGGCCTTGATAGCGGGCTGGTTTAGGCTTTAGGGTTTAGGGTTCAAGAGGCCCTACAACGCTAAACCTGGCGCAAACCCTCAACCCTAACCGCAAACTCTGAACCCCTAAATCGAAGGCCCTAAGCCCGCAATCGCAAGCCCTAACTCGAAACCGCAGGCCCCAAACCCTACATCACAAGCCCTTAACCCTAATCCGCAAGCCATAACCCTAAACCGCACGCCCTAAGCCCTAAACTGCAGGCCCTGAACTCTGAAGTGCAAGCCCTAAAGCCGAAGCTGCAGGCCCTAAACCCTACCGCAAGCCCAAACCTCTAAACCGCGAGACCTAAACCCTAAACCTCAAGCCCTAAACCCTAAATCGCAGGCCCTAAATCCTAAACCGCAGGTCCTAACCCTAATGTGCAGGCTTGCACCCTCCGAGGGTCTCTCTCCAGGCTCCTTCGACGCACTCCCCGCAGGATCCTCTCCAGGCTCCTTCGCAGGCCCCGGTGCATGCTTTAGACGTGGCGTGGCAGGCGCTGGTGCACGCTTTACACGACTCGTGGACCAGGCTTGTGAAGCCCGAGTGCCCGGGCAAGCGGCGGCTCATTCCCCGCTACTCCTTTCCTGGCCCGTGCTCTCCTCTCCCCTGGGACTGTCCTCTCCCCCGGGGCTCTCCTCTCCCCTGGGGCTCCCCGAGGGGCCCCGGGGTGGGAGGGCGAGGGCGGGGCTGGAGTGGAGGCTGCAACGGCTGCCAGGATAGGGGCCGTCGGGCGGGCGCGGGCCGCGAGCGGGCACGTGCCGGAGGGCGGGGCAGGGGCGCGCGGCGGGCGCGGGCGCGACGGGGCGCCGTGCGTGCGGGCGGGCGGGCGCGGGCCGCGAACGAAGGCGGTCGGCGGGCGGGTCGGGGGCGTGCGGCGGGCGCGGGCGCGGCGGGCGCCGTCTGTGCGGCTGGTGGCGGGCAAGGGACATGCGGCGGGTGCGGGACCGAACGGGCATGGCCGGCGGGCGCCGCGCGCGCGGGCGGGCGGGGTTCTCTCAGCTCCCCTTGCTACTCTGGAGCCTTCCCGCGCACGCCGCCCAACACCAGGGAGCCACGCCAGCGTGCGGTGCCGTTCTGAACAGTATCGGCATGCTCCGAGGCGGGCGCCGCGGGCGGGCGGCGGTGGGCGCGTGGCGGTCGGGCGTTCTTTTTTTTCCTTCTTTTTTCGTAGCCGCTCTTTTGGGTGTTGCCCAGCAGCGGGGCGCGGCCCAATCCTGGAGCATGCGCAGCAGAGGGAGGCAGTCTCTCAGAAAAAAATGCAGAGGCCATGTAATGATTTTAACTCTCCACATTCTCGGGGCTGCTTTTTTTGAATGGTTTGAGTAATCACCTCATCCCCTAGCAGGGTAGCTGCAGCATGAGGGGGTGGAGGGGGATAATGAGGACAATCAGGATGATGACAATGAGGAGGAGGAGGAGGAGGAGGAGGAGGAGGAGGAGGAGGAGGAGGAGGAGGAGGAGGAGCTGGAGGAGGAGGAGGATGAGGAGGAGGCGGAGGATGATGAGGAGGAGGAGTATGATGATGCTAATGATGATGCTGATGGTGAGGATGATGATGATGCTGATGATGATGATGATGATGATGATGATGATGACGATGATGATGATGAGGAGGAGGAGGAGGAGAACATGCTTTGAAGATGAGATTGGGCAGCGGCCAAGAGCCACTCGAAGGGGGAGGAGCTGGAGGTCGAGGAGGAGGAGGACCAATTGTAAACCCAAGACCCATCAACGATGCTGGAATGTACCCTCCCTCCAACTCCCTCGCCACAGGCCCCTGCGATGATTCATTGCCACCGAGGGAAGGGACCCGTTGGGAGACAACAGTTTCAAGGTCCTGAAGCGTGCCACACCACCATTCTCATGATCTCAACGCTTCGAGGCAACCTGGCTGTTGCGTGTTGACTGTCCCGGATAGTGCCAGACTGCTGTTCCTTGGACGTTAACACCGCGAATCAAACCTAATTGTAGCGCCCAAAGAACCCGGAATCGTTACAAAATACCGCTTCTGGTCCTTTAACCATGACAAGCTGTGAAATTCTTAAAATTGGTTTGAAGCGAATGTGCGCGGTGCTCAGGCGAGAGCCACATTTTGAAATGCAACCGCCCTCAATCCGTGAAGCTCTTGTAATGTTTAAAGAATGTACGCTGCGTTAAAGCTTGAAAACGAACCGCCCTCAATCCGTGAAACGCGCCCCTGAGGCGCGAACCATACCTTGAAAACGACCTGTCCTCAGGTCGTGAAGCCCTGGCAAATGTTTTCACGAATATGCACGGCGCTGAGTCGAGAGCCACATTTTGAAACCGACTTGTTCTCAATCCGTTGAGCTCTTCCAACCGTTTGAAACGAATGTGCGCGCCGCTAAGACGAGAGCCACTTCTGGAAACGACCCGCCCTCCATCTGTAAAGGTGTTGCAAGTTTTTGAGCTTGAGGCCCACACGTGATAAGGAGGTCTTAGTCGGAACTCCTGGGCCGCCCTTCCGACTGGCTTCGGGGTGCGACAGGGAGGAGTTATGCAGAAGGAACAGGAATGCAGGAGGAAGATGGGGATGATGATGATGTTGATGATGATGGTGATGATGATCATAATGTTGATGCTGATCATGATGCTGATGCTGATGATGAGGATGATGCTGATGCTGATGATGCTGATGTTGGTGATGACGATGCTGCTGCTGATGATGATGCTGCTGATGATGATGCTGATGCTGAGTGTGATGATGATGCGCCGATGTTGATTATGATCATGCTGCTGCTGATGACGATACTGATGACGATTAGGACGATGATGCTGATGATGCTTCTGCTGATGATGATGCTGATGATGATGCTGATGTTGCTGCTGATGATGATTATGATGATGATGATGCTGATGATGATGATGATGATGCTGATGATGATGATGATGATGAGGATGTGGATGAGGATGAGGATGATGACGCTGATGATGATGATGCGGCTGTTGATCTTGAGGAAGATGATGATTATGCTGATGCTGATGCTGATGCTGATGCTGATGGTGATGATATGATGATGGTGATGATGCTGATGATGGTGATGATGCTGGGAAGGAAAGTGATGAGGATGAGGATGATGATGATGACACTTATGACGATGAAGGTGCTGATGCTGATGCTGATGAATCGGATTATGCTGATGCTGAGGCTGATGATGATGATGATGATGATGCTGATGATGCTGATGATGATGATGATGAGGAGGAGGAGCTGGAGGAGGAGGAGGAGGAGGAGGAGATGGCAAGGGGGGAGGGGGGGGGAGGAGAAGCAGGTGGAGGAGGAGGATTAGGAAAAGGATGATGCTGATGATGATGATGATGATGAGGATGATGAGAATGATGAGGATGATGATGCTGATGATGATGATGATGATGATGACGATGAGGATGAGGATGATGATGATGATGCTGCTGATGATGATTCAGATGACGATGATGATGATGATGATGGTGATGATGATGATGATGGTGATGCTGATGATGCTGATGATGATGCTGTTGATGATGTTGATGGTGATGATGATGATGATGATGATGATGATGATGATGATGATGATGATTGATGACAATAATGCTGCTGATGATGATGATGATGATGATGATGGTGATGATGATGATGATGATGATGATGATGATGATGATGATGATGATGATGATGATGATGATGATGATGATGATGATGATGATGATGATGATGTTGATGATGATGATGATTATGATGATGATTATGATGATGATGATGATGATGATGATGATGATGATGATGATGATGATGATGATGATGATGATGATGATGATGATGATGATGAGGATGATGGGGAGTAGGTGGCGGAGGAGGGAGGATGGAGGAGGTCACAGGGAGAGGAGACGCCGCATCGAGTTTCTTGTCATCCCTCTCTTTCCTCCTCTTCTTCCCCTTCCCCTCCTCCTTCTCTTCATCCTCCTCGTCCTCCTCCTCCTCCTCCTTCTCCTTCTCCTTTTACTCCTCCTCTTCCTCGTCCCCCCAGTTCCTCTCCCCTCCTCAGAGGGGGGGGGCGCAGCAGCGGGTTTCCGTGCCACTCCGAGGAGGTCTGACTGCGGTGAGCGGTGCCCATTCTGGGCTGGGGCTGGCCAGGATGCGGAAGACGTCCAGACAGTCGGCGGGGTTCGAAGCCCTGAAATCCCATCAGGCCTCGAGCGAAATGGTGTCTTGGCGATTTCGGGGGCCGTCTTCTTTTTGATTTCGTTTCATAGCAGAGGCAGAACGAAGACAGATCGAAGGAGAACGGAAACAAAACGAACACGATAGACATTGTTTTTAGCTCGAGCCCTTCCTGACATCCTTTCGTTGCGGCAAAATCGCGATTTAAAGTTTGCTCACTTGCGGCCCCCAGGGCCCCCCAGTGGTCGGTCCCCTGGACCGCAGCAGAAACGACTGAGGGGATGGAACGCCGTCCTTGGGGAAGAGAGGTCCAGACCTCTGGGGAGCCACGCTGCGAACCAATCGCGACGGAGGATGTCTACGTCTGGCGACTCGAAATGTCGTGCTGGAGGTTTTGCGCAATGGTCGCGCCCGATTTGCTTCACGGCGAGGCCGCCGATGCACCGCCGACGTCGACGATGCGGCGCGATCCTCCGACCCCATCTGCTCCGACCTCATCTGGGGCCTGGTTTCCACCACCACCATAAGTTGGAGGGGAGGGGGTCCTCCTCCTCCTCCTCCTCCTCCTCCTCCTCCTCCTCATCCCTTTTCCCCCCTCCAACTCATGGTGGTGGTGGTGGAAAATAGGCTCATCATAGGAGGCCTCTAGACATCCTCCGCAGTTCCCGCCTGTTTTCGCACCGCTCTTCCCCCGCCATCGTTTCTTGACGCTGCCGGCGCCCGGCGAGGGCCTCCCGAGGCCGACGACGGGCCACAGAAACCCTCCGCCCTGCTTCGGCCGCAACGAGCCCGTGTCGGGGACGAGGGGGGACGGGCAGCCGCAGGCGTGAGGGCCTCAGGGAAGGGCAGGACAGGGCGAGGAGCGAGCACCGGGCAGGAGGGCACGCGGAGGCACACCATCGAGGAGGGCGGCAAGGAGGTGGAGGTCTACCTCGCGACCGCGCAGGAGTGCGTCAGCTGCCTCCAGGACCTCCTGGTCGCCCTGAAGCACGACCCGGCGGGCGGGGCGGGGGCACGCGGGGCGGGCGTGGCTTGGCGAGGCGCAGCACTGCGTCGGTGCATGGTGGAGCCTTCAGAGGACGGGGGCGCGGGGGAGGGGCGCAGTCGGGAGGCGGAGCGAGCACCATGGCGATGCGAGGGGTGAGGAATGAGGAACGCCGGACCTAATGACGGGTCTGGGGCGGGGGCTTGGGATTCGGTAGAAGGCAGGAGGATGAGGAGGGAGGATGAGGATGAGGACAAGGATGAGGATGAGGATGAGGATAATAGTACTAATAGTAGTGATGATGATGATGATGATGATGATGATGATGATGAAGATGATGATGATGATGATGATGATGATGATGATGATGATGATGATGATGATGAATGTGATGGTGATGATGATGATGGTGATGGTGATGATGATGATGATGATGATGATGATGATTATGATGCTCTTTATGATGATGCTGATGATGCTGATGATGATGCTAATGATGATGATGCTGCTGCTGATGATGATTATGCTGATTTTGATGATGGTGAGGAGTAGGATGACGATGGTGATGCTGATGGTGATGATGAGGATGATGATGATGAGGAGGAGGAGGAGGAAGAGGAGGAGGAGGAGGAGGACCAGTGTAAGCCCAAGATGCATCAACGATGTTGCAATACAACCTTCCTCCAGGTTCCCTCTTCATCTGTCCCTACAAGACTTTATCGAAGACGCCTACGGCGAATCACCGCCGCCCCTGCCATTTCGGAAGCGCCTATGTGGCCGAACGTCGTGGCCAGAGGGCTGCCAAGCTATCGGACCATGCGTTCCCCGAATCGGTTTCGAAAGCTTTCGGGGAACACGTGCGGGAGAGTGAACATGACGAGGAAGAGGAAGAGGCCTCTTGGGTCATCTTGAGCCGTCGGAATGGCGAGAAGAAACAACTGCCAACATCCTTGAAACACCGGGAAAATCAATGATTTTGGTCTCTGCGGGCCCTCCTGGAGCACCTCTAGGAGGCCTCTTGGGCCGTCTTGGAGGCCTCTTGGGGGCCTCTTGGGCCGTCTTGTGCAATAGTGACGCCATGTTTGTCCGTCTTGGAGGCATCTTGGGCCGTCTTGGAGGTATCTTGGGGGGCGAAGCTATCTTACGCCATCTTGGGTACATCTTGGGCCGTCGTGGAGGCCATCTTGGGCGTCTTAAAGGCCTCCTGGGCCGTCTTGGGGACCTCTTGTGGCCGTCTTGAGGGCCTCTTGGGCCGTTCTGGAACCATCTTGGAGACCTCTTGGGCGACCTCTGGGCGATCTTTGAGGGCTCTTGGGCCGTCTTGGTCCGTCGCAAGGCCGAACAGAAACAAATGTCAACATCCTTCAAAACCTTGGGAACCTGATGTTTTTGGCCTTTTCTGGCTTTCCTGGAGGCCCTCTTGGAGGCCTCTTGGGCCGTCTTATGCCAGCTTCGAGCCAACTCCGGCCAACTTGGTGGGTTCCTGGCACGTCTGACGCCGTCGGGAGCCGTCTTTGGGGCCTCTCAGAACCGACTTGGGGTCCTCTTGGGGCGCTTCGGGACCGTCTTGGGGGCCATCTTGGGCGTCTTGGAGGTCCCTCGGGCCGTCTTGGGGCCCTCTCGGGGCCGTCTTGGAGGCCTCTTGGGCCGTCCTGGGGCCCTCTTGGAGGCCTCGTGGGCGATCTTGGGGCGATCTTGGCGGCCTCTTGGGCCGTCGGAGTGCCGAGAAGAGGCAAATGCCAAAATCCTTCAAACACTTAAGACAAATCAATGATTTTGGCCTCTTCGGGCCTTCCTGGAGGACCTCTTGGAGGCCCCTTGGGCCGTATTGAGGCCTCTTGGGCCGTCTTGGGCCATCTTGAGGCTATCTTACGCCATCTTGGGTACATCTTGGGCCGTCTTGGAGGCCATCTTGGGCGTCTTAAAGGCCTCCTGGGCCGTCTTGGGGACCTCTTGTGGCCGTCTTGGGGGCCTCTTGGGTCGTTCTGGAACCATCTTGGAGACCTCTTGGGCGACCTTTGGGCGATCTTTGAGGGCTCTTGGGCTGTCTCGGTCCGTCGCAAGGCCGAAAAGAAGCAAATGTTAAGATTCTTCAGAAACCTTAGGAGCCTGAGTGTTTTTTGCCTTTCTGGCTTTCCTGGAGGCCCTCTTGGAGGCCTCTTGGGCCGTCTTATGCCAGCTTCGAGCCAACTTCGGCCATCTTGGTGGGTTCCTGGCACGTCTGACGCCGTCGGGAGCCGTCTTTGGGGCCTCTCAGAACCGACTTGGGGTCCTCTTGGGGCGCTTCTGGGCTGTCTTGGAGGCCATCTTGGGCGTCTTGGAGGTCTCTCGGGCCGTCCAGGGGCCCTCTCGGGGCCGTCTTGGAGGCCTCTTGGGCCGTCTGGGGGCCCTCTTGGAGGCCTCGTGGGTGATGGTGGGGCGATCTTTGTGGCCTCTTGGGCCGTCTTGAGCCGTCGGAATGCCGAGAAGAGGCAAATGCCAAAATCCTTCAAAAACCTTAGGAGAATCGATGATTTTTTTGGCCTCTTCGGGCCCTCCTGGAGCACCTCTTGGATGCCTCTTGGGCCGTATTGAGGCCTCTTGGGCCGTCCTGGGCCATCTTGAGGCTATCTTACGCTATCGCGGGTGCATCTTGGGCCGTCTTGGATGCATTTTGGGGCCATCTTAGCCGTCTTGGAGGCCATCTTGGCCGTCTGGGATGCATCTTGGAGGCCATCTTGGGCCGTCGTGGAGCCGTCTGGACCAGGAAAAACCCTTTGGTGCCGGGTCCGGGCAAATTTTCGGCATCCTGTCGGGTGGCCTGCGGGACGCGCTGGAGCCCCAGGGGGAGTTCTGTTGGAAAAAGAACCAAAACCAAAAACGATAGGATTCAGCACGCCAGGCTCCCCTGTGGCAAGCCAACAGGGGGCGGCGGATCAAAGACGCGTACGGCGAATCACCGCCGCCCCCTGCCCTTGTGGAAGCGCCTATGTTGCCGACAGCTGGGCTAGAGCGTGGCCAGGCTATCGGGCCGGTTGTTCCCCGAGTTGGTTTGGAAAGCCTTCGGGGAACGGGTGGGGGAGCAAGAGGTTTGAAATCGCCCATGTGTCCGAGCGTTGTGGCAAGAGCTCTGCCAAGCTATCGGACCATGTATTCCCCCAACCGTTGTGGAAACCCTTCGGGGAACACTTGGGGGAGGATGGTGGGGAAGATCCGGAGGAGGAGGAGGGTGAGGAGAAGGACAGAATCAGGGCCGTCTCGGGCCGTCGGAAGGCCGAAAAGAAGCAAATGCCAAAATCCTTCAAAAACCTACGAAAAATCAATGATTTTGGCCCTTGGAGGCCTCTTGGGCCGTCTTGGAGGCCGCTTGGGAGCCTCTAGGGCCGTTTCGTGCCATCTTGAGCTATCTTGGACCGTCTTGGGTGTATCTTGGGCCGTCTTGGAAGCATTCTGGGGGCCTCTCTGGGCCGACTGGGGGCGCTTCTGGAGTGCTCCAGGGCCGTCTTGGAGGCCATCTTGGGCGTCTTGGAGGCCTCTTGGACCATCTTGGGGCCCTCTTGGGGCCGTCTTGGGGGCCTCTTGGGCCGTCATGGGGCCATTTTGGAGGCCCAGTGGGCGATCTTAGGGCGATCTTGGTGGCCTCTTGGGCCGTCTTGAGCCGTCGGAAGGCCGAAAAGAAGCAAATGCCCAAGTTCTTCAAAACCCTAAGGAAAATCAACGATTTTGGCCTCTTCGGGCTCTCCTGGAGGACCTCTTAGGGGGCCTCTTGGGCCGTCTTGGATGCCTCTGGGGGGCCTCTTGGGCCGTGTTGGGCCATCTTGAGGCCATCTTAGGCTGTCTTCGGTGCGTCTTGGGCCATCTTGGAGGCATTTTCAGGCAATCTGAGCCGTCTTGGACGCCATCTTGGGCGACTTGGAGGCCTCTTCGGGCCCTCTTGGGGCCGTCTTGGGGGCCTTTTTGGCCCTCATGGGGCCATCTTGGAGGCCTCGTGGATGATCTTCGGGCGATCTTGAGGGCCACTTGGGCCGTCTTGGAGGCTTCTTGGGCGAACCTGGGCGTATCTGGGACCCTCTTGGGCCGTCTGGGAGGCCGTCTTGGACCTCCTTGGGCGAGCTTGAGGGCTTTCTATGCCATCTTGAGCCGTCTTGGAGAATTCTTTGTGGACGTTGAGGTCGTTTGCGGGCCTGGAGTTCCCTCCCGGGACCTCGGCGGGACGCGCCGGAGACCAAAGCCAAGACCGAAATCATCCAGCACGCCAGGCGCCCCTGTGATGAATCAACAGGGGGCGGCGGATGACGGGAAGCGCGCGCAGCGTGCGATTCGTTAGTCGGAGGGAATTACTTGGGGGGAGTCTGAGGGGATGGCATCCGCGGCCCCAGGATCTAAGAACCCGCGCTTTTCCCTGTTAACGGAGCTCTTAACAGGGGAAATCAGGTGAAAAACTGGTCCGCCAGTTGTCCTGTTAACGGACCGTTAACAGGGATTTTTCACGCTCGGGTACCTTTTTGCCTTGTTACCGGAGCCCTTAACAGGGAAAATCAGGTGAAAAACAGGGTTGCACGCTCGGGCACCTTTTTCCCTGTTAACGGAGCCCTTAACAGGGACTTAATAGGGAAAATCTGGTGACGGACGCGTTTTTTCCCTGTGAACGGACCGTTAACGGACCCTGAACACCGCGGCTCCCAAGAGCGAGCAGTGTCGTCAACAAGCTGATAAGACCAAGGCTCCCAACAGAGAGCGGTGACGTAACCAGTTCTTGACACCAGGGCCCGAGACAGGAGGCAGCGTAAGCTCCGCGTGAGCTCCGCGTAGGCTTCGCGTAAAGGCGTACAGTCCTCATCAATTTGAGGCACCTCCAAGACAGCCCATGAGAGACCAAGCGTCCTCCAAGACGGTCCAGGATGCCCCCAATACGACCCGAGAGGCCAGAGGCCCGTAAGTTCGCCCCGGCCCCAGGACGTGCTCGAGCATCTGCACGTTTGCAGATGGCCTCAGCGGCCTCCGAGACGGCGCAGAGAGGTCCAGACGGCCCCCGAGGACGTCCCTGGAGCGATCCAGATGGCCCAAGACGGCCTCAATACGGCTCCAGAGATCTCCAAGACCCCCCCCCGAGCACCGATGAGCGGTCTAAGCGGGAACAAAAAACGAAAGTAGGGCTTTCGCCGCCAGGGGGCGCCCTTGGCCCCGCCCTACCTGCATAAGCTCCTCGCCATCTTAAGGCACCTCCGAGACGGCGTTAGATAGGCCCGACGGGACCAAAGACGGCCCAAGAGCGATCCAAGATAGCCCAAGATGGCTTCAGCATAGCCCAAGAGGCCTCCAAGACACCCCAAGCGGTACCGAGAGGACCCTCAGAAGTGCTGAAGGACGAATAAACCATTGCTGCTTTTAGGTTCATGAAGTTTTTCCAGCTCCTCGCCTTTGCAGGCAAGAACGGCCCGATACAGCTCCAGAGCCCCCCGAGATTGTGTCATGACGGCCCGAGAGGCTCCCAAGAGAGCCTGAGGACGGCCCAGAAGGGCCCCAAGAGGGCCTAAGCGAGCCACAAGACGGCCCAAGGAGGGCCTGGGAGACGCCCAAGATGCTCCCAAAAGACAGTATGTCGCCGTCATCATCATCAACCGTATGATCCTAATCATTATTCGTGTTTTATCGCGCTGTAGTGCCTTCCCAAGATGCCAACACGCCCTGGTTCCCCCTCAAGAGGCCTCCTGCAGCGTCGACATGGCCCTAGAGGGCGCCCAATATGCCACCAAGATGCCCAAAGAGAGCCTCCAGACGGGGAGACAGAGAGAAAGAACGGGCAAGCCAGCGACATCTCGCGCTCTCAAAGTAAATGCGCTTTCCGTCCCCGTACCAAGCAGGTCACGGAAAGAGCGAGGTACGAGTGATGACGTTGTGTTTGGGCGAAGCCCTCTAGGGGGAGTTCAGAGGGGGGGGAGGGCCGGAGGGATGGGAAATAATGGCTGCTCGGGGCGTCTTGGAGGCCTCTTGGGGGCTTCTTGGGCCGTCTTGGGCGCTCAAGACGGTCCAAGAGGGGTCCAAGACGGCTCCAAGACGGTCTAACATGCCCAGACGGCCCAACGACGGCCCAAGAGGCTTCCGAGACGCCCCGAGAGGCGCCCAAGAGGCGCCCCGAGAGCATGTACGGCTTTTCGGCTTTCACGGCGTTGAAGACGGCCCAAGAGGCGCCCAAGACGGCCCAAGAGGGCCCCAAGACGGCCCCAAGAGGGGGACCACGAATTGAAAAGTCTAGCCTTTCGCCCCAAGAACCTCCCAGGAGGCCCCAAGAGTCCCCCGAGAAGCCCCAAGAGGCCCCCAAGAGGCGTCCCAAGAGGGCCCCAAGAGGCCAACATCATGGAATTCGTGCAGGAGAACGTACATTTTTAGCATCTACGGCTTGTCGGCTTTCACGGCGTTGACGACGGCCCAAGATGCCCTCAAGACCGTGGCCCAAGAGGCTCCCAAGAGGCCCCCAAAACCTCCCAAGAGGGCCCCAAGACGGCCCCAGAGGCGCCCAAGAGGGCCCCAGAGGGCTCCAAGACGGCCCCAAGAGGGGGACCACGAACCGAAAAGTCTAGCCTTTCGCTCCAAGAAGCCACTAGGAGGCCCCAAGAGCCCCTCAATAAGCCTCAAGAGGCCCCCAAGAGGCGTCCCAAGAGGCCCCCAGGAGGCCAAAATCATTGATTTCTTACCGGAAGGCGTGCATTTTTAGTATGCACGGCTTTTCCGCTTTCACGGCGTTGAAGACGGTCCGAGAGGCTCCCAAGTTCGCCCCAAGACGGCCCAAGAGGCTCCCAGGAGGCCCCCAAAACGGCCCAAGAGGGCCCCAAGACGGCCCCAGAGGCGCCCGGCCCAAGATGGCCCCAAGACGGCCCCAAGAGGGGGACCACGAATTGAAAAGTCTAGCCTTTCGCCACGAGAACCTCCCAGGAGGCCCCAAGAGCCCCCCAACAAAAAGGCCCCCAAGAGGCGTCCAAAGAGGGCCCCAAGAGGCCAATATCATGGCATTCTTACAGGAGAACGTACATTTTTAGCATATGCGGTTTGTCGGCTTTCACGGCGTTGACGACGGCCCAAGAGGCCCGCAAGACCGCCCCAAGACGGCCCAAGAGGCTCCCAAGAGGCTCCCAAAACGACCCAAGAGGGCCCCAAGACGGCCCCAGAGGCGCCCAAGACGGACCAAGAGGGCCCCAAGACGGCCCCACGAGGGGGACCACGAACCGACAAGTCTAGCCTTTCGCCCCAAGAAGCCCCCAGGAGGCCCCAAGAGCCCCTCAAGAAGCCCCGAGAGGCCCCCAAGAGGCGTCCCAAGAGGCCCCCAGGAGGCCAATGGCTCCAAAAGGGCCCCAATAGGACTCCCAAGAAGGCCCGGAGACGCCAAATAGAGAGCGATCGGTAACGCAAAAAGCTCTTCACACCAAGGCTCCAAGAGCGAGCGGTGACGTAAACAAGCTGATAAGACCAAGGTTCACAGCAGAGAGCGGTGACGTAACAAGTTCCTGACACCAAGGCCCAGCCAAGGCTCAGGAACGGGCGGCAGCGCAACAATCTCTGAACATCAAGGCTCCCAAGAGTGAGGGGTGACGTAACAAGCTCTCAACGCCAAGGCTCCCAGTACGAACGGTGATGTGAGTAATTTCGGTTTCTGTTTCTGAAGCGCCCTTTCCTTTTCTGTGTCGGGCCAGGTAACGGAAAGAGCGAGGTACGAGTGATGACGTTCTGGTGTGGGCGAAGCCCTAAGGGGGGGGGGTTCCAGGGGGGTGGGAAGGGGGAGCGAATGGGTGACGGAAAGAACGAGGTACCAGCGAGCGACGTTGAGCAGGGGGCGAAGCCCTTCTAGGGAGGGGTCCAGGGGAGGGGCGAGGCGCACAGGCGGGGTCTAATGGTTCTATTTTGGGTTTTTTCTTTAGGGTTTTTGTATGTTTTTTCGGATTCTCCCTCCAGACGGCCGAAGAGCGAGCGCTCCAAGAGAGCCCAAGACCGCCCAAGACGGCCCAAGAGGCCCCCAAGAGGCTCCCAAGAGGCGCCCAAAAGGGGCGTCCCAAGAGGGCCCCAAGAGGCCAAAATTATCGATTTCCCGAGGCAAACGTATATATTTAGCATCTACGGCTTTTCGCCTCTCACGGCGTTGACGACGGCCCAAGAGGCCCCCAAGACCGCCCCAAAACGGCCCAAGAGGTTCCCAAGAGGCCCCCAAAACGGCCCAAGAGGGCCCCCAGACGGCCCGAGAGGCGCCCAAGATGGCCCAAGAGGGCCCCAAGACGGCCCCAAGAGGGGGACCACGAACCGAAAAGCCTAGCCTATCGCCCCAAGACGCTCCCGGGAGGCCCCCACAGCCTCCAAAGAAGCCCCAAGAGGCCCCCAAGAGGCGTCCGACGAGGCCATCAGGAGGCGAACATCATAGATTTCTAGGAAACGTGCATTTTTAGCATACACGGCTTTTCGGCTTCCACGGCGTTGAAGACGGTGCAAGAGGCCCCCAAGACCGCCCCAAGACTGCCCCAGATGCTCCCAAGAGTCCCCCAAAACGGCCTAAGAGGGCGCCAAGACGGCCCAAGAGGCGCCCAAGACGGCCCAAGAGGACCCCAAGACGGTTCCAGAAGGGGGACCACGAACCAGAAAGTCTAGCCTTTCGCCTCAAGACGCTCCCAGGAGGCCCCCACAGAACCCCAAGAAGCCCCAAGAGGCCCCCAAGAGGCCCCTAAAGGGGCTCAAAAAGGGCCGCAATAGGACTCCCAAGAAGGCCCAGAGACGCCAAATGAAGAGCGATCGGTAACGCAAAATGCTCTTCACACCAAGGCTCCCAAGAGCGAACGGTGACGTAAACAAGCTGATCAGACCAAGGCTCCCAGCAGGGAGCGGTGACGTAACAAGTTCCTGACACCAAGGCCCAGCCGAGGCTCAGGAACGGGCGGCAACGCAACAATCTCTGAACACCAAGGCTCCCAAGAGCGCGGGGTGACGTAACAAGCTCTCAACGCCAAGGCTCCCAGTACGAACGGTGGTGTGAGTAATTTCGGTCAAGTTGTTGAAGCGCTCTTTCCGTTTCCGTGCCGTCCCAGGTAACGGAAAGAGCGAGGTATGAGCGATGACGTTGAGCAGGGGGCGAAGCCCTAATAGGGAGGGGTCCAGGACATGCCCAAGACGTCCCAAGAGGCCCCCAAGAGGCTCCCAAGAGGCTCCCAAGGGGCGTCCCAAGAGGGCCCCAAGAGGCCCAAATCATTGATTTTCCATAGGAAAACGTACATTTTTAGCATGTACGGCTTGTCGCCTTTCACGGCGTTGACGACGGCCCAGGAGGCCCCCAAGACTGCCCCAAGACGGCCCAGGAGGCTCCCAAGAGGCCCCCAAAACGGCCAAAGAGGGCCCCAGACGGCCCAAGAGGCGCCCAAGACGGCCCAAGAGGGCCCCAAGACGGCCCCAAGAGGGGGACCACGAACCGAGAAGTCTAGCCTTTCGCCCCAAGACGCTCTAGGGAGGCCCCCACAGCCCCCCAAGAAGCTCCAAGAGGACCCCAGGACGCGTCCCACGAGCCCATCAGGAGGCGAAAATCATGGACTTTCTATGGGAAAACGTGCAGTTGTAGCATACACGGCTTTTCGGCTTTCACGGCGTTGAAGACAGTCCAAGAGGCCCCCAAGACCGTCCCAAGACGGCCCAAGAGGCCCCCAAGAGGCCCCCAAAACGGCCCAAGAGGGCCCCCAGACGGTCCAAGAGGCGCCCAAGACGGCCCAAGAGGGCCCCAAGACGGCCCCAAGAGGGGGACCACGAACCCGAAAGTCGAGCCTCTCGCCCCGAGACGCTCCCAGGAGGCCCCCACAGACCCCCAAGAAGCCCCAAGAGGCCTCCAGGAGGCACCCGAGAGGCCCCCAGGAGGGCCCGAAAAGGGCCCCAATAGGACTCCCAAGAAGGCCCAGAGACGCCAAGAGCGATCGGTAGCGCAAAAAGCTCTCCACACCAAGGCTCCCAAGAGAGAACGGTGACGTAAACAAGCTGATAAGACCAAGGCTCCCAGCAGAGAGCGGTGACGTAACAAGTTCCTGACACCAAGGCCCAGCCAAGGCTCAGGAACGGGCGGCAACGCAACCATCTCTGAACACCAAGGCTCCCAAGAGCGAGGGGTGACGTGACAAGCTCTCAACGCCAAGGCTCCCAGTACGAACGGTGGTGTAAGTAATTTCGGTTTCTGTTTCTGAAGCGCTCTTTCCATTTCTGTGCCGGCCCAGGTAACGGAAAGAGCGAGGTACGAGTGATGACGTTCTGGTGTGGGCGAAGCCCTAAAGGGAGGGGTTCCAGGGGAGGGGGTAGCTTGCGCATTTGGGTGTTAATGGCTGTTTTCGGGTTTTCCCTAGGGTTTATGCATGTTTTTCGGGTTCCCCCCCCAGACGGCCCAAGAGCGCTCCAAGAGAGCCCAAGACCGCCCAAGACAGCCCAAGAGGCCCCCAAGAGGCCCCCAAGAGGCCCGCAAGGGGCGTCCCATGAGGGCCCCAAGAGGCCGAAATCATAGATTTTCCATAGGAAAACGTACATTTTTAGCATATGCGCTTTGTCGGCTTTCACGGCGTTAACGACGGCCCAAGAGGCCCCCAAGACCGCCCCAAGGCGGCCCAAGAGGCTCCCAAGAGGCCCCCAAAACGGCCTAAGAGGGCCCCAAGAGGCGCTCAAGACGGCCCAAGAGGGCGCCAAGACGGCCCCAAGAGGGGGACCACGAACCGAGAACTCTAGCCTATCGCCCCGAGACGCTCCCAGGAGGCCCCCAGAGCCCCCCAAGAAGCCCCAAGAGGCCCCCAAGAGGCGTCCCAAGAGGCCACCGGGAGGCGAAAATCATTGATTTCCTAAGGGTAAAGGTACATTTTTAGCATACAAGGCTTTTCGGCTTTCACTGCGTTGAAGACGCTCCAAGAGGCCCCCAGGACCGCCCCAACACGGCCCAAGAGGCCCCAAAACGGCTCAAGAGGGCGCCAAGACGGCCCAAGAGGCGCCCAAGACGGCCCAAGAGGGCGCCAAGACGGCCCAAGAGGCGCCCAAGACGGCCCAAGAGGGCCCCAAGACGGCCCCAAGAGGGGGACCACGAACCGAAAAGTCTAGCCTTTCGCCCCAAGAAGCTCCCAGGAGGCCCCCAGAGCCCCCCAAGAAGCCCCAAGAGGCCCCCAAGAGGTTCCCAAGAGGCCTCCAAAAGGGCCCGACAAGGGCCCCAATAGGACTCCCAAGAAGGCCCAGAGACGCCAAATAGAGAGCGATCGGTAACGCAAAAAGCTCTTCACACCAAGGCTCCCAAGAGCGAACGGTGACGTAAACAAGCTGATAAGACCAAGGCTCCCAGCAGAGAGCGGTGACGTAACAAGTTCCTGACACCAAGGCCCAGCCAAGGCTCAGGAACGGGCGGCAACGCAACAATCTCTGAACACCAAGGCTCCCAAGAGCGAGGGGTGACGTAACAAGCTCTCAACGCCAAGGCTCCCAGTACGAACGGTGGTGTAAGTAATTTCGGTTTCTGTTTCTGAAGCGCTCTTTCCGTTTCTGTGCCGGGCCAGGTAACAGAAAGTGCGAGGTATGAGTGATGATGTTCTGGTGTGGGCGAAGCCCTAAAGGAAGGGGTTCCAGGGGAGGCGGGTAGCGTGCGCATTTGGGTGTTGATGGCCGTTTTCGGGTTTTCCCTAGGGTTTTTGCATGTTTTTTGGGTTCCCCCCCAAGACGGCCCAAGAGCGCTCCAAGAGAGCCCAATACCGTCCAAGACGGCCCAAGAGGCCCCCAAGAGGCCCCCAAGAGGCGCCCAAGGGGCGTCCCAAGAGGGCCCCAAGAGGCCGAAATCATCGATTTTCCATAGGAAACCGTATATTTTTAGCATATGCGCTTTGTCGGCTTTCACGGCGTTGACGACGGCCCAAGAGGCCCCCAAGACCGCCCCAAGACGGCCTCAGAGGCTCCCAAGAGGCTCCCAAAACGGCCTAAGAGGGCCCCCAGACGGCCCAAGAGGCGCTCAAGACGGCCCAAGAGGGCGCCAAGACGGCCCCAAGAGGGGGACCATGAACCGAAAAGTCTAGCTTTTCGCCCCAAGACGCTCCCAGGAGGCCCCCAGAGCCCCCCAAGAAGCCCCAAGAGGCCCCCAAGAGGCGTCCCAGGAGGCCACCGGGAGGCGACACTCATTGCTTTCCTAAGGGAAAAGGTACATTTTTAGCATACAAGGCTTTTCGGCTTTCACTGCGTTGAAGACGCTCCAAGAGGCCCCCAGGACCGCCCCAAGACGGCCCAAGAGGCCCCAAAACGGCTCAAGAGGGCGCCAAGACGGCCCAAGAGGCGCCCAAGACGGCCCAAGAGGGCCCCAAGACGGCCCCAAGACGGGGACCACGAACCGAAAAGTCTAGCCTTCCGCCCCAAGAAGCTCCCAGGAGGCCCCCAGAGCCCCCCAAGAAGCCCCAAGAGGCCCCCAAGAGGTTCCCAAGAGGCTTCCAAAAGGGCCCGACAAGGGCCCCAATAGGACTCCCAAGAAGGCCCAGAGACGCCAAATAGAGAGCGATCGGTAACGCAAAAAGCTCTTCACACCAAGGCTCCCAAGAGCGAGCGGTGACGTAAACAAGCTGATAAGACCAAGGCTCCCAGCAGAGAGCGGTGACGTAACAAGTTCCTGACACCAAGGCCCAGCCAAGGCTCAGGAACGGGCGGCAACGCAACAATCTCTGAACACCAAGGCTCCCAAGAGCGAGGGGTGACGTAACAAGCTCTCAACGCCAAGGCTCCCAGTACGAACGGTGGTGTGAGTAATTTCGGTTTCTGTTTCTGAAGCGCTCTTTCCGTTTCCGTGCCAGCCCAGGTGACGGAAAGAGCGAGGTACGAGCGAGTGACGTTGAGCAGGGGGCGAAGCCCTTCTTAGGGGGGGTCCAGGGGGGGCGTGTGGACCGGACGTTTTGGTCTAATCGCCCTCGTGGCCTCTAAGACGCGCCCCAAACGGCCCAAGAGGCCCCCGAGACAGTCCAAGAGGGGTCCAAGACGGCTCCAAGACGTTCCAACATGCCCAAGGCGGCCCAAAGGCGGCTCAAGAGGCTTCCGAGACGCCCCGAGAGGCGCCCAAGAGGCGCCCCAAGAGGGCCCCAAGAGGCCCAAATCATTGATTTTCTGTGGGAAAACGTGCATGTTTAGCATACGCGACTTTTCGGCTTTCATGGCGTCGACGACTGTCCAATAGGCCCCTCAGACCGCCCCAGGACGGCCCAAGAGGCTCCCAAGAGGCCCCAAAACGGCCCGAGAGGGCCCCAAGACGGCCCAAGAGGCGCCCAAGACGGCCCAAGAGGGCCCCGAGACGGCCTCAAGAGGGGGACCACGAACCGGAAAGTTTAGCCTTTCGCTCCAATAAGCTCCCAGGATGCCCCCAGAGCCCCCACCCAAGAGGCCCCCCATGAGGCCCCCGAGAGGCCCCAGGAGGCCAAAATCATTGATCTCCTATAGGAAAAGTACATTTGACCACGAACCGAAAAGTCTAGCCTTTCGCCCCAAGACGCCCCCAGGAGGCCCCAAGAGCTCCCCAAGAAGCCTCAAGAGGCCCCCAAGAGGCGTCCCAAGAGGCCACCAGGAGGCCAAAATCATTGATTTCCCATGGGAAAAGGTACATTTTTAGCATACACGGCTTTTCGGCTGTCACGGCGTTGAAGACGGTCCAAGAGGCCCCAAAGACCGCCCCAAGACGGCCCAAGAGGCTCCCAAGAGGCACCCAACACAGCCCAAGAGGGCCCCAAGACGGCGCCCAAGACGGCCAAAGAGGGCCCCAAGACGGCCGCAAGAGGGGGACCACGAACCGAAAAGTCGAGCCTTTCGCCCCTCTCCCAGGAGGCCCCAAGAGCCCCCCAAGAAGCCCCAAGAGGCCCCCAAGAGGCTCCCAAGAGGCCTCCAAAAAGGTTCGCAAAGGGCCCCAATAGGACTCCCAAGAAGGCCCAGAGACGCCAAATAGAGAGCGATCGGTAATGTAAAAAGCTCGTCACACCAAGGCTCCCGAAGGCGAACGGTGACGTAAACAAGCTGATAAGACCAAGGCTCCCAGCAGAGAGCGGTGACGTAACAAGTTCCTGACACCAAGGCCCAGCCAAGGCTCAGGAACGGGCGACAACGCAACAATCTCTGAACACCAAGGCTCCCAAGAGCGAGGGGTGACGTAACAAGCTCTCAACGCCAAGGCTCCCAGTACGAACGGTGGTGTGAGTAATTTCGGTTTCTGTTTCTGAAGCGCTCTTTCCGTATCTGTGCCGGGCCAGGTGCCAAGGGGGAAAGGGAAAACAGCCCAGGCGTCAGATCTAGTCGCCCCAAGTTTCGGCCATTTTCGGCCCAAGACGACCCAAGTCAGCCCCAAGACCGCCCCCAAGTCGGCCCAAGAGGTCCCAAGATACCTCCAAGACGGCGTCGGAGAGGTCCAAGAGTGCCCGAAGATGGCCCAAGAGCGCTCCAAGAGGGCCCAATCTGGTTTCAAGACAGCCCAGAAGGCCCCATGACGCCCTAAGAGGCCCCCACAGGGGACACCCAAGAGGTACAAATCGGCCCGTTCCTTTCATGGAAAACGTGCCTTTTTAGCATATTCGCTGTTTTGGTTTTCACAGCGTCCAAAACGGTCCAGGTGATCCCCAGGATCGCCCCAAGACGGCCCTAGAGGCCCCCAGACGGCCCAAGTGGGCGTCAAGGCGGCCCAAGAGATCACGAAGACGGCCCAAGAGAGGCCCTTGAGGGCCCTAAAAGGTTCCCAAGAGAGCCCCAAGAGGGCCACAGGAGGTCCCCGAGGGGACCCAGGAGGGCCCCAGAGGGCCCCAAGACGGCCCAAGCCCGCCAAGACGGCCCAAGAGGGTCCAGGGACGGCCCAAAAGGGATCCAAGACGGCCCAAAAGAGCCCCAAGAGGACCCCCTGGAAGGTCCGTAGCCAATTGTTTGGCACAATCGGGCGCATCTGGACAGTTCTCGCTACCACTCGGCCAGGTTACGGCGGACTGCGCGTGCGTTTCTGTGTCCATGTTCTCGGCTCTCCTGAGCTACCTCGACCTTCTTTTCCTGGTTGGAGCTTGGCTAAGCCAATGGGGCTCCATCCTGATGCAAATCTTCTGGGCGGCGGAGGCGCACTTCAGCAGGAACGAGGCGGCGGCGCCGCCATTTTGGCATGTCACCGTCTTTGTCGGCCTCGTCGGAGTCGCAGCGACCAACATCCTCGGTGCCCGGTACTTCTATCAGGGCGGTCGCTTCGTTCTCTCAGCGGTCGCCGCGCTCGACTTGGACACGCCGGTCCTCGTTGTCTGCCAGGGGCGCAGATACGTCGAGGGGGGGGCGCCCGACCTCAGGGCACTTCGTCGCCGCAACGCGCTGTGGCGCGGTCTCCCCTGCGCGGCCTTGTCCGTGTACGTCGCTCTCCGTCTCACCGCCCAGGAAAGCACCTGCCAAATCGCACTCATCGGCAGAGTGCTGAGTGATCCTGAATTTCGCAAAGACATGGAGACGCATTTACTTACGGGCGGTGCGCAGTTCGCTGTGATCAAGCATACTTTCACTCAGGATTTTGCCAAAGAGCTGGAGAAACAGCTCGGGGACTCCAGGTGCCCAATCTCTAACGTGGCAGTCGAACGGGCAACGTCTTTTCATGAATACATTGCTGTAGTTGGCGTTTTCACTGCCAACGCTACTGACGTTCAACAGATGTTCTATAATTCTGCGACGCAAGCGAGCTGGAGTCTTTATGTGGCTGACGTGGTCTGGGCTGCAATTCGCGAAACAAGTTTGTACCCATTAACGAAGCTGGCAGGCATGACCGAAGGGAAGATAGCTTCACTTCTTCAAAGTGACGAGACCAAACAATGGCAAGGGAAGTGGGACGAAACGAACATACAAAAGCATGGCGGTTCTGTCGTGGTTTATTCAGACCCGCACATGACACGGAAGCTGACGTTGGCTGCGATGCAATTGTTAGTGGCATGTCGAGGGCTCGGCAACCATGTCCGCGAGCGCCGTAAACTTTCACCAACAAGTACAGCGGTTCTGTTTGTGCACCTGGTCTGCGACGCCATTCTTGTCATATGGTGTCTCGTGGTATTTTTCGCTCTTGCGCCTGCGCTGCGCCATCTCGCCCTGCTCAAGGAGTGGCTGGTTGAGACGGCCCCTTCGATGTTCAATGGCGGGCTTGTACCGCGAGTTATGGCGGCTGCCTATAGGTATAGCAAGGCCCAAGGCAGCATAGACAACAATTTGAAAGTTTTCTATGAGGAGGTCCTTCCCGTAGTGAGCCAAGCCCTTCTGCCCTTCAACCAAAAGGTCCTCGACTTGCTCGCCGCCCTGCACGGCCCCAGCATCTCAAGCGAAGTGTCCTGCCTGGCGAGGCTGGCGGCGGCCAGCGGCCTCACCTACGGAGTCACGCGGGGGATCCTGTCGGTTTCCGGGTTCGCGGGAGGCGTCGGCGCGCACGTCTTCTTCACCAGCCCCGTAGCCCTCCTGGGCGAGGAGCGTGCGAGCCCCGGGGCTCTTGTCATCCAGGTCGGTATCAAGTCACTGGTAATGCTTGCTGCATGCGTGCTGGCGGCATGGGACTGGATCAACTTCCGTCTCGCAGTTGCGCTGATGACCAGGGTGTTCCTCAGCCCGACCGTCTTCTGCGTGGTACTCATTGCGTGTGCTAGCATTCATGCAACCACGGGCATCATGGTCGCCCTCCACGAAGACCACGGGGACCCCCTGCCGCAGAGCGACATCAACGAGGAGGAGCTTCAGACTTTCCCCTTTGAGCAAGGCTGCAGCGCTTGCACGGCGGACCGTAAGCCCCACAAGCGGACGGCCTCCGCGAAAACGGGGTCTGGCTGGGGCCAGAGGCCGCTGGGTCAGGCTCCGCCGAACTACGGCGGCTGCCTGCCTGGTGTCGGGCCGGGACTCCAGCGTGTCAGCTGAGGACCAGCAGAAGGGGCAGGCGACCACCAACATCACCATCGCCTGTGTCGTAGCCGCCCTCGTGGCGCCCACAGCCATCGCCGCAGTGTCTGCTCATCCATGAGAAAGCGCCGACTTAGTGTCGATGTGCGCCATTGTAGTGTCGATTAGAGTCTCGGGCCGAACGAAAGGGGGGTTGGGGAAGAGGGGGGGTACGAAATCTGCTGCATGCAGCTGGCTTCGGCCCCGCTGCCCGGCCCATTCCTCGATACATGGGCGCCTCCCGGCGCCAGGAGGCGCTGGGAAAATCAGCTACGTGAGCTGATTCTCTACCCTAGTACCTTTTGCTATCCCCCCTTTCGTTCCCCCCGACTGATGTGCATCCGGGCGGAGCGGATCCGATTCGATGCCGACTCTGTGCCGCACATGGAGTGATTGGCCAGTTTTCCACATCCACCACCATAAGTTGGAGGGGGAGGGGGTCCTTCCTCCTCCTTCCCATCCACCTCCTCCTCCTCTTCCACCTCCTCCTCCTCTTCGTCGTCGTCGTCGTCGTCCTCCTCCTCCTCCTCCGCCTCCTCCTCCTCCTCCTCCAACTCGTCCTCATCTCACAGACACACAGAAGGGGAAAACACAGAGGGGAGGATCAGGAGGGGAAAAACACGCAGGCACAATTAATCGTCAATTCCCTGGGACATGATGGAAAATATGGGGGGGGGGGGGGAGAAGACGAAAACCGTGAAAATCTGAGAAAAGATGGGGGGTTCTTGGACTTGTGTGTATTTATCCGTGTGTCCCTCGGTCCCCTCAAGAGGAAGCAGCAGGGGACGGAGGAAGGAGGAGGGGACATTGCGGATTTTCAGATTGTACACATTCGTTATGCTGGGGCGTTGTTGTGTTCTTGCTCGCTGGAGCATTTAACACGTTTGCGGAGCTACACTGTCAATGCCACGTGTCCTTGTGGTTTTGCTTCGTTTCTGCTCTCAACGCACACCGCTTGAGGCGGCAGGGAGCTCGAGAGATCCATCCAACAAATGTCGGATCTGGGACTGCCGCCGTGGACTGGGGAGTGGAGGAGTGAGGACGGAGGAGGCGGGAGGGGGTCATTCAGCGTTTTACCTTGCACCCAGCGCCTCCGCCATTCTTATTCCGGCACGGTTCAGCGAGCAGCGGTCGAGTCAGTTGCTGTGTTTACGGCTGCCATGGCCGATCAGTTGCCGTCGCATTTCACGAGCTTTATTTCCTCTCTTTCTTCCCGTCTACTCCTTCTCCCCTCGTTTGTTCAGCGAGTCTCCGGCATCTCACATCGCTATTGCATTCCTCCTTCTGATTCCCATAGACTGGCGGAACGCTGCCGGAGACACTTCTCCAATAGGGCTGGCACCGCCTCGATGCCTATGTGCACGTTTGCTCATTCGGCCTTCGGTATGCTTCTCTTGGGGCACTGGAGGTGCTACGCGTCTGGCTGAGGATCGCCCCAGGCCAAGCTGCCTCCTCTGCCGATTAATGCTTTCGTCCGGGAAAAAGAGGACCCCCAGGAAGGTCTGGAAATATTCAGCGTTGATTGTTTTTCTCAAGGTTCGTTGCCAGACTTCTGCATGTGGTACCGACGCCTTAACTCCAACAGGGCTCCCAAACAATAAGCCAGCCACGTCGCGCCCGTACAAAACACGCGCTTTCCGTCCCCTTGCCAAGCAGGTGAGGGAAAGAGCGAGGTACGAGCGAGTGACGTTGAGTAGGGGTCGAAGCCCTTCTTAGGGGGGGTCCAGGGGGGGTGCGAGGTGGGGACGGAATGGTCAAATGGCCCGTTTCCATCGTATTTTTTCCAGTGAAGCGGCTCCCGTGCGGCTCCCATGGCCCGCTTCTTCCCCAGACGGGCCCAAGACGGCCCAGAGGCCCCAAAGGTCGTCCCAAGACGGCCCCGAAGGTGCCCCAAACGGGCCCAAAACGGTCCAAGAGGGCCCCCAGACGGGCCCAAGACGGCCTAAGAGGCCCCAAAGATCATCCCAAGACGGCCCCAGAGGCGCCCCAAAGGGGCCCAAAACGGTCCAATATGGCCCCCTGACGGCCCCAATACGGCCAAGAGGGCCCCGAGGGCCCTAAGAGAGCCCAAGAGGGCCCCAATAGGCCCCCCAGCGCGCCCGAAGAGGAGGAGGGGGAGGAGGAGGAGGAGGAGGAGGAGGGAGAG
>CAUYUJ010011881.1:0-20573 GCA_963575745.1 Prorocentrum cordatum
GGAGGACGAGGAGGAGGAGGAAAAGGAGGAGGAGGAGGAGGAGGAGGAGGAGGAGGAGGAGGAGGGTAAAGCCTGAAGTAGGAAGGCGGATCAAGTGGATTGAGTTCAGGCCCTCCCAGAGAATAGCAAACCACAGCAAAAGCGCATCGGCTCTTGAAGTAGGAAGGCGCTTGATACAGATTGGGATCTTGGAAGCCAGCAATACCAGTGTAAACGACCTGCGTGTATCCCTCCCACATGACTGGAGGGGTAGAGGGTAGCTCAGACGGGAGCTCGCGGAACTCCGCCATGCCTGCGTCCCACCACTCCTCCTCCTTCTCTTCCCCTTCCTCCCCCTTCTCTTCCTCCCCCGCCTCCCTCCGAACGCGCGCTCTTGCGCGCGCGCCGCTTGGGAAGTAGGGAGAGGAGAGAGGAGCGACGACGACGAGGACACGTTGACGACGACGACGACGACGACGGCGACGGCGACGGCGACGGCGACAGCGACGGCGACGGCGACGACGACGGCGACGGTGACGGCGACGGCGACGGCGACGGCAACGGCGACGGCGGCGACGGCGGCGGCGACCACGGCGACGACCACGGCGGCGACGATGACGATGACGACCGGCGTCGGCTCGAGGCCTCGGGAAGTATATGTAAGAGGTCCCTGGAGGCCTCGAGACCGGAGGCCAGCTCCTAAAATTTGGAAAAACCCATATCCACAGGCTAAACAACGCAGACACGGTATAACAGGCGAAGGCAGCGGCGGCGGCGACAGCGCGGCGGCGGCGGGCTCCTCGCCCGCGCACAGCGGCCATGGCGCGGCCATGGCGGGGCCCGAGGCGCTCCCCCCCGACTCTCGTGTGCGCCGAAGGACGAGGCCAGGAAGAGGAGTGTCAGCACCTCGTGGCACACGGCATGTGCGCGGGGGAGGAGGAGGAGGAGGAGGAGGAGGAGGAGGAGGAGGAGGAGGAGGAGGAGGAGGAGGAGGAGGAGGGAGGAGGAGGAAAGGAGGAGGAGGAGGAGTGGAGGAGGAAGAGGAGGAGGAGGAGGAGGAGGAGGAGGAGGAGGAGTGAGGCTCAGTGGAGGAGGAGGAAGAGGAGCAAGAGGGGGCGGTAGGCGGGCGCGACCACGCGCGGAGCTCAATCTCTTTGTGCGCGGCCGAGGGCGGGGGGCGTGCCAGGGGGACGAGAACGAGAGGGGGCAAGCACACTCAGGAGAGATCTCGTTGGCCCCCGCCATGGTGTGCACCCCCGGGCTTCTACTGACTCGGGTCCACTTACAAAGCCTGGGTCGGTCTAGATCCGGCAGGATACTGCAGGGCCCTGCAGGATCCTGCGGCACGCCCGGGTCAATGCACCCCAGGCTTCGGCGGGATACTGCAAGGGTCCGGCTCGCTCTGGCGGACCCCCGTTTGCACTGACCCCCGTCTCGAGGACCCTGGACCCCGCCCCACCCCGCGCCTGCGGCCGATCCGGCGCCCCGAGAGAAGGGGCGGCGGAGGCCACTGGACGTCGTCCTGCCGCATTGTTGGGCGCGAAATAAAGGGGGTGACGATAAATGGGGGAGGGGTATAGGTATCCTTTTCGGGCCCTCAAGGCCCCCTTCTGGGGCCGAAAGAGGGCCCCTGTAGGCGTCCTGATTTACTAAAGGGCCCCTTTTCTGCAGCTCTCAATGCCCCCCCCAATGATCTCCCCCCCCAGTTACGCGCCCCCCAACTTTGGCGCCTCTGGCGGCCCGTGGAGGCCTCCGAAGGCCCCTTGTGGACGCCCGAAGCGGATACGGAAAGGGGGGTGCGATGCCCAACAACAAGTGTCGCCCAAAGCAGGCCGCGCCCGCTGTGGGGCAGGCGGCCTCTGTCTCAAATGGACAACGTCCGCGGCGACGCCGACATCGAATCCTATTCAGAATGAGCAACTGTCGGTCTTCGTACCCATTCTTTCCGTTCCGCTCGTCCCGACCTCTGGAGTGCTCTGGAGACCTCGTGGAGGCCTCTGGAAGTTTTTTCTGCCTCTTGGTTGCCTCTGGGGGCCTCTGCAGGGCATCTAAAGACATGCAGGGGCCTCTGGCGATCTCCAGAGCTCTGGGAACCTCTGGAGAGCTATGGAGACCTGGGCGAGGAGGAAAGGAGGGATAGTGTAACATGTTTTGCTGTCCTTTTGTACCGCCTGCAGCCTGGAGACGGCCCAAGAAGGCCCTAAGACGACGGCCTCCAAGACGAGCAACCATTATCTCAAGACAGCCCCAACGATCCTCAAGATTGTCCCCAAGAGCTCCGAGAGGGTCGGGTCTGAAGACGGCAAAAGAGGGAGGTCGCCAAGAAGGCCGAACAGCTTCCACGAGCAGCCGATGAGGCAGCAAGAATTCCAGAAAGCCGTTAAGAACCCGCATTCATGCCCGCTGGCTTTTCAGACCCCGGGTGCGGCGGCGACTTGCCAGAACGCGTCTTCTACAGTCATCGGCCTGACCTAAGGAACGATAAATCCGCCGACCCTGTCGGCGTGTGCGAGGGGCTTGGCTGTTCGAGTCGTCGTCTCCGTCGGTCGTCGCCTCCGTCGCCCCTTTCCCTGCAGCTTCCTTCTCAAGCTCGTGAGCGAGAGAAAAATCTAGCAGTGTCGTAATCGAGTCGAAGGGAAGCCCCTTCCCTTCGATCCCTTCCCCGGGGGGGGGGTCCGGGGGGGGTCCCAGGTGGGTGTGGGGGGGGTCCCGGGGGGGGTGTTGGGGGGTGGGGGCAGATTCGTTTTCCCTCGGGTGGCCTCGACGCCTCGCAAACACTCCAAATGAGGTCCGAATGCCCCAAATGGCCCCCGAGACGGCCCAAGAGGGCTCCGAGTCGCCCAAAGATCGGCCGAAAACGCCCACGATAGCCCCAAGACCGTCCAAGAAGCCTCCACGACGTCCCAGGCCCCCTCCAAGAGACCCCCAGGAAGCCCCAAGAGGCCCCCACGAGGCTTCCAAGCGGCCCCTCAGAGCTTCCCAAGAGGCCTACAAACTACCCCCAAGAGGCCCCCAAGAGCGCTCGTCGTCGTCGTCGTCGTCGTCGTCGCCATTCAGGGTCGGCGGCACCGGCCGTAAGGCCTTCGCAGTAAGGAACGAAGCCCCTTTTTATCCCAAGGAATAACGCATAAGGAACGTTAAATAATAAGTAACGCATAAGGAACTGTAAATAACGCATGTAAAATCTAAGGCACGGCCGAGCCCCTTTTGAAAAGTAAGTGTTCCTTACTCAAGCCGCTCACTGTATAAATTGCCAACCCCGTGCGGGACTGTCGTGAGTGATCGCGTGCGCCAAGCCCTCCCGAGCCCCCTTTTCACCCGCAGCGTGGTCTTACCGGCAACAATCTGTTGACACGCTGCCTGCCCCTTTCAAGATGGGTTCAACATTGAATCATTACTTTCATGATGTAGTGCACCGCGAACGCACGCACAGCGACTCTTGCATTACTGTAGCCCTCATCCTGCCCTGTGCATGCTAACTACACATTCGCGTCTGGGAAAGAGCGACGACTGCAGACGGGACGAAGATGGCGCGCGCAACCCTTTGCCTTGCCGCAGTCACTGCGCGAACTGAGCCTTGCGGATCCGCGCCATCAAGATCGCAGATGGGTTCCGCCCGCGCACCGAGCCCTCCGACATCACCTTCGGGAGAGGGGGGGGATGGGAAAACAGCAGCAACAGAGAAATATGGTTCTTCCCCAACATTCAACAACTTGTCCATCCTCCAAGTTTGCACAGGCAGGTCCCGATATACCAGAACTCTTCTCTAACTGCAGGTAGGCGAGGCCGTACAATTCATAGAACGCGCACGTATGAGGTAATTATGACCCCCCCAGTTAAGCCTAATGCAGATTGCCTAGTCCAGCAATGCCAACAGCCCCAGACGGTCTTTCGTTTACCGCAAGCACCAATCGCAATCTGCGCACACATCTTCAGAACGCTCCAGAGGGATCGGATCCAAGCTAAGATGCGCGAAGCATGTACCAGTGTGACCCGTCATGGGCAGAATCGAAGCAGCGCGTGTCAGCTGGATCCAATCCAGACGACAACTCGGCTCTGTACAAGGAAGCCTCGATCCCACACGTACATGCCAAACGCGATCCTGACAAACACCGACCAGCATGCGCTAGGCGAAACCGATCAAACATGATACCACACGCTCCCGCCTTGACAACATGGGCCCCGGGCTCTAAACCGGCGCGCACCGCTCCACCTTGAACGGCCTCCACTCTCAGAGATCCCCACATGCCATCGAGCCCAGCTTTCGCACGGGTTTCGCGTGGGCTCTTTGAACTACCTAGCCTGACAGGGTGCTCAACCTTGAAAGCCGGCGCCGCCGTCGCCGCCGCGCCCAGCGACGGGCACACCTGCCGTAGCAGTCCGCGCCTCTGGGCGGCTGCCCGATCGAGCTCGCGGGAGCCAGGAGGCCAGGGAGGTCCAGGGGCGCCCAGCTCCCCGGGGGGGGCGCCGAGACAACACGTGGAGGGTGGAGCAGGTGGAGGAGGCTGCGGGGTGAGGGCGAGGCGGGGAAGGGAGCAAGAGCAGACGGAGAGGACGGAGAGGAGGAGGAGGAGGCGGAGGAGGGGGAGGGGCAGGGGGAGGAGGAGGAGGAGGAGGAGGAGGAGGAGGAGGAGGAGGGGGAGGAGGAGGAGGAGGAGGAGGAGGAGGAGGAGGAGAAGGAGGAGGAGGAGGAGGAGGGGGCCGCCACGGAGGCTGGCTTCCCGCCGGATGATGCCGCCCTCACGGCCGTGCGCGGCCCTTGCTGATCCGCGCGAGGTTCTCCTGACCTTTCTGGGAGCGGGGCAGGCTGCACTCGCGCACAGTCGGACTTGGTTGGGGAGGGCACGCGAGAGGACCAAAGACCCTTTCCGAGGGCCGCGCTGCCACAGGAATGCAGAAGGCATGGGTCCCGAGACGCAGGACGCGAGGGTACCCTTGATTTGGCAGGGTCGACCTGCAGTCATCGGCCTGACCTAAGGAACGATAGATAAGGAACGAAGCCCCTTTTTTATCCCAAGGAATAACGCATAAGGAACGATACATAACACATGACGCATAAGGAACTGTAAATAACGCCAGCAAACCTAAGGAAAACGACCGAGCCCCTTTTGAAAAATGAGTGTTCCTTATTCAAGCCGCTCACTGTACTAGTCCGGGCCGACTGTATGAGGTGGCGTGGGTCCTCCGCGGCCGCTGTGCCACACGCCGAACAAACATGCAACATCCGAGCTTGGGCCAGACATGCCGGGCGTGCGACGGACGGCACTCCTCCCCCCCAAACCGCCGCTCCGCTCGCCGCCCTGACCGCTCCCTCCACATCAGCGGGCCTGGAATTTGGACGCCCGAAATGGGTACGGGAAGAATGGGTACAGTCGGGGCGTTGACCTAAGGAACCCTAAAGAAAGAACGAGGCCCCTTTTTTCCACACTGCGCGTGTTCGCCCCGCTTCGGTCCCCGAAACCACCGCAGACCGGTCGGGCCCGAAACATGCAGCAGGAAGATAGGGTCGCTCCGGTCGTACAGTCGGGGCGTTGACCTAAGGAACCCTAAATAAGGAACGAGGCCCCTTTGTTCCATGAGTTAAACTTCGATTTCCGATCGAAAACATAAGGAAAACCTGAGGCAAGCTGTGAAACACTCAAGGAACGCGGAGCCCCTCCCCAACCAAAAGGGTTCCTTCTTCAGGGCCCCGACTGTACAGTGCCCAACAACAAATGTTGCCCCAAACCAACAGCGGCCGCTGTTGGACAGTACCCATTCTTTCGGTACCCATTTCGTCCGTGCAGATAGAAAGGTCCTCGGGCGCTTCGAGGCACCGCGTCGCACTGAGCGGAACGACCCCGGCGGCAGGCACCGTGGTGTGACACATCGCGCAGGCGCTGTTTGCGCCTAGAGTTATGTCGGGCGCGTCCCCCTACAGGAGGATTTTCGACGACAAAGAAAAAATACCCCAAACACACCCCAGGAAGGTAACACAATACTTAAAAAATTGTCCCCAGACTATGTTTGGACTATTTTCGTCGATTGTTTTGTTTTATTTTTCGGGGTATTTTTGCTTTTCGTAGATTTGTTTGCACTATTTGCTATTTTTGGGGGTATTTTTTAATGCTTCGTCGAAAATCCCCCTGGAGGGGGACAGGCCCGACTTAAGCCTGCAGCGAAGCAGACGGTGCCGGGCTGAGGAGCAGGGCCCCCTCGAGCCCCAGCAGGCCCGAGGCGGGCCTCCTGCAGGGTCTGCCCTCGGTCCACGGGGCAAACGCCGACGGGATCCAGGGGAGGAGGAGGAGGGGGAGGAGGATGGAGGAGGAGGAGGAGGAGGGAGGAGGAGGAGGAGGAGGAGGAGGATGAGGAGGAGGAGAGGACGAGGAGGAGGAGGAGGAGGCTCGGTGGAGGAGGAGGAGGCTCGGTGGAGGAGGAGGAGCAGGAGGAGAGGCAGGAGCAGGAGCAGAAGGAGGAGGAGGAGGATGAAGTAGGACAATGAGGAGCAGCAGGCGAAAGTGGGTAAGGACCCTACAAAGAGGGGGGATGAGGAGGAGAGAAGAGGGGCGGGGGAGGAGGTGGAGGAGGAGGAGGAGGAGGTGGAGGAGGAGGATGATGAGCAGGATGAGGAGGATCAAGATGATGACCAGGAGAAAGTGAATGAAGAGGAGAGAAGGGGGGATGACAAAGAGCAGCAAACGAATACCGTCGCCATCCGTTCATACCAGGAAGGCGTAATAACCGAACCTGTGACCTATACCGGAGTGTTACCGGAACGGGCGCCAATTTGTTTCCCGAACGCGCCCGTGTGTGACCGTGTTTTCGGATCGAGCCAATCCGACTTTCAAGTTCGGTCACACTGTCGGTCACGCTGCGATTACGGCCATAATTTTCGGTCACAAACCTTTTGCGAGTGAGCTCGGAGCCAGAGCGCGCCAAGGGGGGCCGCTGGAGGCGCCGCCAGGGGGGCCAATGCCGGCCCAAGACATCTGCGTGGACCTCCGATCGATCATGTTTGCGCAGTGTGTTTGATTATTATTGTTAGTATTATTGTTATTATTGTTATTATTAGTATATTATTATTAATTTCATTATGAATAACAATAATAATAATAATAGTAATAATAATGATAATAATGATTGTTATTCTTATGATTCGGATTATTACAATACATATTCGTATGATTATTACTATTATCAGTAGTATTCATTTTTCATATTAGTACTAGTACTACCAACATTATCATTACAAAAATAAGTATTCGTCTACTTATTATTATTATTATTATTCTACTTCTTCTTCCTTCTTCGAAAGCAGGAGATCAAAGCAAACGAAACAGACGAGCTGCCTGGCGACGCGCAGAACCTGGTCCCCCAGGGGACTGGGCCCCCTCCCAACAAAGACAGCGCTTTCGCTGTGAGTCGTTTCCTGAGGGCCCCGTGGCCTGGCAGGGGCCCCCTCTCGAGGCCGAACGGGTGTCAACACACGTCGTGCCTCGGTCGCGACGCGAGGATGCCAGGGCAGGTGGAAGCAGACAGGCCGCTCGGGCGACGCGCAGATGAGGGGCAACGATAGGGGGGAGTAGGCACAGGGGTGGAAACATCGACCTGGAATCGGCGATACATCGGCGATTGGCCCCCAGTGGTGAGTCCGCACCTTCCTGGGCAGGTTGGGGGCTATCGGGCTCCCATCGGCGATGGATGGGCGACTGGGGGGTCGCTGCCTCCCCCCTGTGCCTAGCCTCCCCTGTCGTCACCACCGAGCAGAACCCCCCCCCTCCCCCCCTTTGTCTTCATCCAGGACCGCCCCTGGCGGCCCCGCGGGGGGGGGCAGGCCAGGGCCCGCCCGCGAGGCCAGACCTTGCAGCAACAGGCCTCCGACCTGCCACTTCCTTCACGATGCAAGGACGTCAGGGCAGGTGGAGGCAGGCGCCGCCGTCGCCGTCGCCGTCGCCATCGCCGTCGCCGTCGCCGTCGCCGTCGCCGGCGTGGGCGTGGGCGTGGGCGTGGGCGTGGGCGTGGGCGTGGGCGTGGGCGTCGTCGGTGTCGGTGTCGTCGTCGTCGTCGCCCTGGCGATGCGCCGAGCCCCCGAACCAGAGCCCCGCGCGGCCTCGCCCTCGCGGTGGCGTGCGCGGGCCGCTCCCGGGGCCGGAGGGCCCCCGTGCGTGCCCAAGAGAGGCGTCGGCCGCCCTCCTGCCGCCTCCCCCCGCGGGGCGGGCGAAGGGGGGGGGCAGGGGGCTCGCCATCGCTCGGACGTCCATTCCCTGTGCTTGTTTCGCTTTCGTGTGCTTTCTTCGCCAAGTGATCAAGGATGCTCCTCGATGGTCCTCGCCGAAGGAAAAACGCACACGTCCGAGCGATGCCAGGGGGGGGGGCAGAAGTCGTGGCGCACTGAGGGATGCGGAACAAGGAGCGAAGGGCTTTCTTTTTGGCTGCGGCGAGCCTTGTCTTCGGATCGGTCCCTGATGACGATGATGGTGACGATGCCGATGACGAAGACGAAGATGATGATGACGATGACGATGACGACGATGATGACGATGATGGATGAGGATGAGGAGGATGAGGAGGATGATGAGGATGATGAGGATGATGAGGATGATGAGGATGATGAGGATTATGATGATGGTGATGATGATGATGATGATGATGATGATGATGATGATGGTGACGGACGGCATCGTCATCGCCATCGCCATCGCCATCTTCATCGCATCAGATCTGAGGAATAGCCCTGAAACCATGTAAACAAACGCCACGACCCCTGGTAAACAAAACAACGCAGCGTTCGCGCCCCGAACTTCCAAGACGGCCCAGGCAGACAACCATGGCAGCCAAGGTGGCCCAAGATGCCTCGACGACGCCACAAGATGGCCACAAAGCGTCCCAATATGGCTTCAAGACGGCCCAAGATGTCCCCAAGAGAGCCCCAAATAGCCACAAGAGGACCTCCAACAACAGGGGCCGAAGAAGCCAACATCATGTATTACCGTTGACTTTTGGCATCGTTTGGAATTCTCGCCTCCTATGGCGTCCGTCAGCTCAACACTGTCCAAGAAACCTCCACGATGCAAAGATGACCCAAGAGGCCCCCAAGAGGGTCCCACGATGACCCAAGGCGACCCCACGATGGCCCAAGAGGCACCCAAGACGGCCTCCCGTAGGACCCAAGATGGACTGAAAAGGCCCTCCGACGGCCCAAGATGGCCACAAGAGACCTCCAAGACTGCCTCACAGGAGGCCAAGGCAGCCCAAATATTGACCAAACGAGTTCCAGGTGATCTCCTCGAAGGGTGACTTCGAAACGTGTCACATCTGACGGCCTTCCTCTTTCTTCTGTCTCCTCTTCCTCATCCTCATCCTCATCCTCATTCTCATCATCCTCCTAATCCGCATCATCCTCATCACGTCGCTCCCAAGCCTGGAGACGCGAGGTGTCACACGTGACGGCCTCCCATGCTCCCTCGAACAGTCGCAACCCAGACTGCTGGGCTGGCACGCTGGCGGGACTCACCGCAGGAAGGCTGCTCGATAATGTGTGGAAGGAGCGTCTCTGGCAACGGCGAGCCTCGACAACGCTTAGGCTCCCCGACCTAGAGATCCACGGGACGGCCCGACAGCCAGATCCCATCCCGAAGTGGTCCTTAGTTGAGCGTCTCGACTGTTGTTTGACTCCTCCTCCTCCTTCTCCTCCTCCTCCTCCTCCTCCTCCTCCCTTTCCTCCTCTTTCTCCTCCTCCTATTCCTCCTCCTCCTTCTCCCATTCCTCCTCCTCCTCCTCCCATTCCTCCTCCTCCTCCTCCTCCCTCCTCCAGCTGTTCCCGCGATTCGTCAACATCGACTCGGAGAACCGGACGGGATCGGAACGTGCGTCGGATCGGGCTGCGTCGGCACGGCGTCGACACCAGATCGGATCGGCTGCGCCAGAGTGTACAGCTGCTCCCTGCAGGCATCGGACGGCGTCGGATCGCTGGAGCATCGAAATTGGATCAGAGCGGGCCCTGCGTTCGCCCCCTCTTCCTCCTCGCTCCATTCGTCCTCAACTCTTCTTGCCACTGTCGATGGGGTGGTAACCACCCCACGGAGTCGAACCCATCCTTTGTTTTACCTCCCTCTCCTCCTCCCTCTCCTCCCGCTCCTCTGGTGCTCCTCCCATCCCTAGCCTTCTCTGCCAAGCGCGGATGCATTGAGCGCAGCGCGTTCGCAGAGGACGGGTCCAAGCCGTTGGCGTCCGAAAACCTGATCGGAAACACGGAATGCGAACGGAGGGGTGGCGGAGAGGATTACTTGGAGAACGAGGGATAGGAATGAACATGGGAATTGGGAGCGCGGGGAGGGGATGGGGAACGATATCTCTTATCACTACCTCCCTGTGTCAAGATTGGGTAATTTTTGCGCCTACTGCCTTCCTTAAATGTGGTAGCCGTTTCTCAGGCTCCCTCTCCGGAATCGAACCCTAATTCTCCCTTGCCCGTCATTGCCACGGTAGGCCAATACCCTACCGCCGGAAGCTGATAGGCCAGAAACTTGAATGATTCATCACCAGCGAAGCTATACGATTCGCCCGGTGATTATGCATGACCAAAAAAGGACCAGGCGGAGCCTGGGCTGGTTCTGCCACTAGTAAACACAACCCGAGGTGGGCCCCCCCCTGGGGCCCGACAACATTATCTGTTTTTTGCGCGTAGGAGTAGGAGTAGGAGTAGGAGGAGGAGGAGGAGTAGGAGTGGGAGTCAAGCTAGCCAGCTCGAGCGAGTCAAGCATAGCATGCCCAGTCCCACCCGCCCTCCCACAACATAAGAAGCAAAGCTGGCACAACTGGGGGCCGAAGTCACACCGGCCAGCCGGTTTGGTACAGCTGATGCGGCCGCGATTGCGGTTGCCGACGGGAACTGGCGAGCGCGTGTTGAATGCCGCGCACGCATTGCCAGACGAGTCGAGAATGGCCCGGTACACCGCAGGAAGCCAGAAGGCCCCAACTTGTATTGTTTTTTATAACGGGGGGGTTTGGATGGGCGGGCGCGGGGTGTGCGCCGCATCCCATTCCTGCCAAGCATTTTGCGACGTGGACGACAGGACGTCCATGCTGAGAGGAAAAACGTTGGTGCGCGGCGCCGAGGCGAGAGCGACATGTCACCCCTTCGCGCGGGGTGTGCGCCGCGTCCCATTCCTGCCACGCATTTTGCGACGTGACGACAGCACGACCATGTTGACAAGAAAAACAAAAACAGTGTATTGTCTTTTGAAGATTAGAATGGGACGGATTGGATGGGCGGGCGCGGGGTGTGCGCCGCGTCCCTTTCCTGCCATGCATTTAGCGACGTGGACGACAGGACGTCCATGCGACGGTGCCAGTGACGGCGACGACTCTAGAAGGATTTGAGCATGCGCTCGCGGCGACGCGCGCGCATGTCGCCCGCGTGGTATTTTTTTGCACAGGGTTCGCGGCCTGGGTGCATGACAGAGCATCGCGAGTGCACCGCGCGATGACGTGAAATCGCTGGATTTGACCGAATTATTAAGATTCCTATGGTTTTCCTATGATTTCAGCAAGAGAGCCCGGGCAGGAAATTTGTAGTTTTTTTTGTGTGAAAAAGCTAGGGTTTTTGATGTTTTTATGTTGAAATGCTTGCAAACACACGGTGTTCGGTAGGATTCTGACATGAACGCGCGCGTGTGCTCTTTGTGGTATTTTTTGCAATGGATTATCGCCGTGGACGACAGGACGTCCATGTCGAGAGGAAAAAATAAGAAAAATGTTGATTTTGTATTGTTTTTTACAGGTTAGGATGGGACCACCCGGATGGGGCCCCTATCTGCCGGCCTGAGGGGGGAGTAGGAGTATATTCTACTAAGGAATAAGGATAGGAGGAGGAGGAGGGTGAGGAGGAGCAGGATGAGCATCCTTGGAGGAACGGGCAGCGGCATGAAAATAGACTTTGCGGAGCTCGGCGCTCCGGCGCGAACAGCCGAACGACCCCTGCAGCGGGACACTCTGGCAACACGGCTGGCCGCCGCAGAAATCATCGGTCTAACGCTGACGCCGCGCAGAGGCGGTGCCGAACAGGATGTGCAGTGCACACTCGCGCGCGGATCGTGTAGGAATGCATGTCGGAGGGGGGTTCTGAGAAACGACAACAGTGCGAACCAGCAACAATTCTGCTGCTCGCCTCGACTACGAAGCGCATGAATCCGTATTACCCCTCATCCTGTCCTTCCTCTTACCTTCTGGGGCGGTTCTTAATCCTCGTGCCAACTGCATACCGCCAACGAGCCTGGCGCATAACATCCCGGGTCCTGGCATGGTCTGTGTGTGTTCGTCCTCTTGGCCGAGGCGAGTTCATCTCACATGCAATACACCGTCCTGTGGCCGAGGAGTGCCCTGGCAAGCAAGGGGGTGGTGTATAGATGATGCCTTCTGCGGAAGGAGGGCGCGGAGAGAGAGAGAGAGAGAGAGAGAGGAAGGATATAAATGGAGATGTCGAAGTTACATGTACATATACTTCCTGCTCCTGATACATGTGCCGATTGCCTGGGTCGAAGGCTTGGCTTTCTCCTGGCTGGCATCTGCACATTGCCTGCGGCTCTCGGAGAGGGGCGCCGCGGCCTCTGAATGGCGTCCTGCGCCTTCGGCACGCCAAGGCCTGTGGGCGGACGAGAACGCACACTCAATCAGGGCCTAACTCCTCCTCCTGTCTCCTCCTCCTCCTCCTCCCTCCTCTTTCCTCCTCCCTCCTCCTCCCTCCTCCTCCTCCTCCTCCTCCTCCTCCTTCTTCTCTGCTCCTTCTTTTTCTTCTTCTTCCTCCCCCTAATCCTCTGAGAGAAGTACGAAGCAAAAGAGAGAGAAAGAGAGAGAGAGAGAGAGAGCGAGAGAGTCGGGAACGCCAATTGACCAGCTCCATCCTGCCCAGGCCCCCAGAGTCGGTGGCTTGGTCGGGGGATGCTCAGATCCTGGGCCCAGTATCGGCCCGTCTAGGATCGGTGAGGCGGGTAGTTGACTTTCCGAGGGAGGAAGAGAGAGAGGAAGAGAAAGAGAGAGAGAGAGAGAGAGAGAAAGAGAAAGGAAGAAAGATAACGAGAGAGAGAGAGAGAGAGAAAGAGAGAGAGAGAGATAGAAGGAGAACGAGCCAGAGAAAGAGAGAGAGATAGAGCGAGAGAGAAAGAAATAGCACACCGTCAACACCTCCGGAGGTCCGCCACGGTGCTTTGGGCTGGTGCTGACCCCCCTTGCCCTTGCCAAGCCAAAGGCGGCGCCCGAGGCATCACGAGGTAGCATCCCACGCCGGCCCGGGAAGCCCGCGCCGACCGCAGAACGTTTTTACGCTTGCCATAGCTCCCGCGGGTAAGGCTGAGAGTGAGGGACCCGACCACAAGAAACCTTCCACAAGAAACCCAATCCTGAGACCCCAGGACGCCCCTTGATTTTGGCGTGGGAGTGCTGCGCTCTCCATCGCGAAGCCATCGAAACCCGAGAAACCCAGGGCACCCTGGAGGCAAACAGGGTGTTTGTTGGCGTGGGTCTCCACTGTAGGAGTGAGGGGCGGAGGGAGTCGTCGGCAGTCCGCGAGGCTCGGCAGTACATCTGAAGAAGCCAGCCGCAGGCAATAGTCTTTCTAATACGTTACACATCAAGCCCGCTGCAGGCGCCGTTTCTTCGTCAAAGCAGCGTGGGTGGGTCGGGGAAAGGGTCGCGGGCAGGTCGCGGGTGGGACGCGCGTGGGTCGCGGGCGGGTCGCGGGCAAGGACGACGACAATAAGAGGCAACAAACATCCGCAGCGCGATTGCCCACTTCAGGCACGCATTCAGGGGTGGTGCCAGACCGCTCGGCCCCCTCACTCGACCTCGTCTCAGGTCGGGCATATCCTCCTACAGGCGGAATTTGGAAGAACCATCAAGCATAGTCAAACCATAACCAAAGATCGTCAAACGATTACGAAGCATCGTCACCAGACAAGTTTGTTACCATTCTGGAACGTCCCTCCTGTAGAGGGACATGCCCGCTTTGATGCCAGACCGCTCGGCGCGCCGCCCAGTCGAGCCCCTCCTGGTTCCCTCTCTGGGTGGCCCTCCCGCTCGACCTCGCCCTCCCCCGTCCCAGCGCGAGGGGCCCCGGCCCGCTCCTCCTGCGCTCCCGCCCGCGCCACCAAGCCACGCTCGAACACGGCCATTCGCCATCGCTCGGACGTCCATTCCCTGTGTTTTTGTTCGGTTTCGTGCGTGGTTTTTGTCGCCAGATGCTCAAGGATGCTCCTCGATGGTCCTCGCCGAAGGAAACATGCACACGTCCGAGCAATGCCAGGGCCAGAGGGAGAGGGGGGGCAAGCCCAGGTGCGCCGGCGCCACGTCTGGCGTCCTACCCCCCCCCTACCCAGCCCTGCCCGTTGCATGCTGAACTCTTTTGTACTGCGCCGGCTGGAGTGCCACACAAGTGACCCTCAAAATGACCAGTTCGCCGACTAGAGGACCTTGGCCCCCAAAGGAGACCCACCGTGTGATGTCCAATCAGAGGGGGGGGGTGCATCGGAGGAGGAGGAGGAGGAGCAGCAGCAGCAGCAGCAACAGGATGTGGCGGATCATCATGAGGACACGCAGCGGAAAGAAAAGGAGGATGAGGGAGAGGATGGAGGACAATGAGGCGGAGGCGCAGGCGGAGGTGGGAGTAGGAGGGGGGGATGAGGATAGGAGGGGGGGGGAGGAGGAGTGGCAGGGGGAGGAGGAGGAGGATGATGATGATGAGGAGGAGGACAAGGAGCCGCGGGAAGAGGAGGAGGAGGAGGAGGAGGAGGAGGAGGAGGAGGAGGAGGAGGAGGGGGAGGATGGAGGAGGAGGAGGAGGAGGAGGAGGAGGAGAAGCAGCAGCAGCAGCAGGAACACACCACAAGGAGCAGAATGGGCCTCGCAGAGGGGGAGTGGGCGTGGTGTACGGGCCGCCTCGCTTCAGACGAGGCTACCACCACATGGAAGGCCCTACAGTCGAGGCGTTGACCCAAGGAACCCTAAATAAGGAACGAGGCCCCTTCTTTTCCATACATTAAGCTTCGACGTCCCATCGAAAACTTAAGGAACGCCTTAGGCAAGGTGTGCAACAATTAAGGAACACCGAGCCCCTCCCCAACGCAAAAAGGTTCCTTCTTCAACGCCCCGACTGTAGGGGACAGTGATTTCAGCGCCTGGACTCTATCGGGCGCCGCGGCTGTTGCAGAGCGCTGCGCAACGCTCCGAGATGGTTCCAGAACGCTCCTGGAGCGGTCAATGCTCATCCATCGCCTGCCTGATACCGAGTTCAAGAGGCTACGACGTCGGAGCTCTGCGTCGACCTATCGACCCCAACCCACCCACAACACTTGCGATGCGATGCGACGGCCAGTGGAAGCAAAAAAGGGGAGGCCCCGGGAATCCCGCCTGCTCCCAGCCCTGTGCGGGGTCGAAACAGCACTGAACCCTGCGAACAGTTACGTCTGCAACGTCTGCAACTCAAGGCGAGCCTCACCTCGTCATCGCACCGCAATAGACCGAGGGGGGAGGCCGATTTTGACATGTGGCGCTTGCTCGCGACCCCTTGGTTGATGGCGCGGTTGGCGCTTCCAGAATGAAAAACGGGCATGGGTATGAGAAGGGGCACCACAACAAGTAAAAGCCACGGCCTGAATGTTTCTCAGTGCTTTGTCTCCAGAATCCCGTTGCATGCGTCCTGAGACCGTCAGAAACGGACCTGGGGTACAAACAACAATGTGTGTTCCTCTGGAGGTCTCCAAGGACCTCCTGTCCCATGGGCTCCCCTCCTCAACCGCAGCAGTGGGGGAGGGGGGGAGATTTGGAAAATGAAGAAGAAACATAAGGGAGGGACGAGAGGGAGGGGGAATGGAGAGGTGGGAGAGGGGAGGGGGGAAGGGGAGCGTGCTACGGGTGGGCGGAGGGGGGCGGGCGAGAGAGCGGGAGAGAGGGAAAGGGGGGGGAGGGGAGAGGAGGGGAGACGACGGATGAGGGAGCGGGACGGAGGCCACAGGGGAAGAAAGCAAGAGAAACCAAAGGAGGGGGGGGGGGGGGGGGGGGGGTGGGGGGGGGGGGGGAGTAAGCAGCGGTAAGGAGAACGAGGCAGGTGAAAGGGGGGTTCCCGACCATAGGCCCTAGGCTGCCCCCATGCCCCCCTCCCCTCCTGCCCTCCTCCCTCCTCCCTGCCCCGCCCCCTTCCCTCCTCCGTTCCTCCCTCCACTCCCTCTCCCTTGTCCCCCGTCTTACTCACCCATGTTATCTATCCTCGCTCCTACCTTCCGCATAAGCTGTAATCGGGTGGTGCTCTGGGACGGGGATCCTACTGCTTAGAACACGCCTCGAACAGCCGAACACACGCACCTCTTGGGCGTTGCATCGAAACATGGCGGCATGCTACACAATATACACATACTACGGATGCTCGCCATCGCTCGGACGTCCATTCCCTGTGTTTTTGTTTCGGTATCGTGCGTGTTTTTTCGGCAAATGATCAAGGATGCTCCTCGATGGTCCTCGCCGAGGAAAAAATGCACACGTCCGAGCGATGCCAAGGACGTTTCTACTCGCAAGATCACACCTGTCCTTCACGTGTGTCCTGGTGAGAAGAATAACGACCGAACCAGAAATCTGATCTGGAGAGGCTGCGCGCACATCATATCCAGTGTACGCAAGTTCGCCATTCGGTTCACATCACGTCGAATCGGTGAATCATTATGGCAGGCAACCACATCATTGATATGACCCACAGCTTGTTCACACAACAACTGTCTTAGGATAATCGATTGCCATTGCATCGCATTCCCAATGATTCGACTCGTTTTGGCAGAAGTAGCCATCAGGGCAATTGCTGCAGAAAACGGTACCCCCACCTGCAATGCACGCCTTTCCTGGCTGAGCCTCGCTGCGACGATGCTTGGGTCCGCATGCCCAACCAGTCGACGAATGCGCATTTGGGACGCACCACTCGGTTGCCGCATCACATTCCCTGTGGCAATTGAAGAGGTCACCGGGTTTTGGATTGCTCGGGTCCGATGGGTTACACTCCGTGACATTGGCCACCCAAGGCCTTTCGTCATCGCTCAACACGTCGCACTCCCAATGATCTGAAACATTTTGGCAGAAGTAGCCGGCGGGACAATTGCTGCAGAATATAACATCTCCACCCGCAACACACGCTTCCCCTGGTTTAGCCTCGTCGCGCTCGTGCTTAGGACCACATGCCCACCCAGTGGAGGATGACGAATTCTGCATGCACCACTCAGAACCTGCATCGCACTCACGGTGGCAATTATAAAGGTCACCGGGCTTGGGGCGGTCCAGATCTATTGGGTGGCATTCCTTTGCACTGGCGTTTGCGAGCACGATCAAGAATGGCAGCAAACGCATCTGATCTGGCCTGCTGGCTCAGGGTGCAGTATGCGACAATGGCCCAGCAACTGCGAGCCCGAGTTGCTCTCTGGCACTGGAGCCGAAACCGACTCCGACGAGGCGAAAGGGGGTGGATGAGGATGAAGGGGCCCTGGGACACACAAATAAATACGCACAAACAACAGGAGTCCCCATATTTCCCTGTGTTTTCTGGGTTTCTGTCTTCCCCCCCACTTCCCATACTTTCCCATATTTTCTGGGGAGTCGACGATCAATTGTGTCTGTGTTTCTTTCCCTCCTGAGAGGAGACGGGGGGGAGAACGGTGGGGATGTGAAGAAAGGACGACGATCGGCGACGTGGTGGTGAGGAGGAGGAGGAGGAGGAGCAGGAGGAGGAGGAGGAGGAGGAGGAGGAGGAGGAGGAGGAGGAGTAGGAGGAGGAGGAGAAAGGAGAAGGAGGAGGATGGTGGGGAGGGGGAGGGGCGCCGTCTCCCCACGGATCCCTCCCTGCTCCCTCGACGTCGCCTGCTTTTGCGCCCTCCCCCGCCGATCCTGCCGGGGGGTGGGGGGGCCCTGCGCCTCGCCGGATGGCCTTGCCCCCCTCCGCCCATGTGAGCGTTTTCTCGTTCTGCGTGTGGGCATTGGGCGGAAGGGGGGGGGGGGCAAGCTAGGTGCGCTCGCGTCATATCTGACATCCTACCCCTCCTTCTCATCCCTTACCATGGCGCAGATCCCCTCTCTACTCGCTCAGTCGGATGTCGAGCAGGGCAATGCTTCCGAAAGGGTACGCGATGCATTGTAGAGCACGGCATGGCATGGCGTAGAAGAGCACCGCAAAGCGTAGTATCACCCTAGCATTGCATTGCGTGCCGTGGCATGGCACGGGAAATGACGCCAGCGCTGCAGCGGGAGCACAAGGGGGGGAGGGAGGGGAGGGGGGGGGGTCTGGCTGAAGACCTCTGCCGAGTGCGACCGTTTGGAACCGCGCGTCCCGTGAGGGGGACTCCGCCCCTGCTCGAGGCAGGCGCCGAAAGCAGCCGAGATCTACTCCGTGGGCCATGGGGAGGGGGGGAGGAGGGGAGGTGCGAGGGCCCGAGGCCGATTGGCAAGACAACGAATGAGAGAACGACGACCTTCGCGGTAAAAAAAAAGCATGGCAAACAAACAGAAAGCAAACAATGCAAATGTTATACTTGATTTTTTTGTGTTTTGCTTATTTGGGCAGGGCGGCCGATCCACGACCCCAACAAGAATCGCCGCTTCCGTACGGACTTCGCGCCCAGGGCCGTGTCCAGGCCCCCGGCCGGGAACGGACACCCAGCGGACCCCGACATCAGCAATACCGTACCCGCCGTCCTGCCCTGTTCTGCGTGTTTTTTTTGCTCAGGGAGCCAAGGGTGCGAGAACAGTGTCGCCTCCCGACGCCCTCCCGAGGCCATCCCAGGCCAATCGAGCTGCTCCGTCGCCTGCTGCGTTCGGCTCCGCCTGCCCTTGCTAGACTTAGGCGTCCGCGGTCGACGAGGCGCGACTGCTGCAAAACACCTCAGGGGTGGAACTCCCCCGAAGAACATACACCAACCATGCGACAAGCTCCGAACGTCTCAGAAACAACACCCCGCCGCCTTGAAACAAATCGAAATCCCGAACCCATCTTCGCGGCCGATTTCTCGGGCCATGTCTCCCCGTGGATATCCTGGGGCCCAACACGTATCGAAAAGCCCCCGGTGCTTTTTTGTCAGATGTCCCCGATTCCAAATATACTCCGAAGACTTTGCGTTTTCTGGACCGTGCCCACACGTAGCGACGAGCGGGGGGGGCTCTGAAGCCATCACACCTCGATCACGCAACCTAGTGAGAATACAATGCCAGAACACGCACATCTATCTTTCTGCCAGATGGTTCGAATCAGATTAGTCCATGGAGTTCCTGGGGCCAGCACGAATGCATACATGAAGCGGTGTGCCCGCAGGTATATGAGCAATGGCACGAACGTGCCCTAGACAACATATTTGCAGCCTGCTGCCTGCGACACTTCTGCTGAAGACGTGTAAGGGCCCGACACGGGGTGTCTGTCCGTCGTGTTCTTCCCAAGCCGTTGGAGGCCAGGGTCCTCCCACGGAAAATCCGCGACGAGCTGGTCCCTGGGCCCTTCCTGCACATCATCCCGAGCCGTTTCCCAAGTCGCAACCAGCCAGCCAAGGACGAGCAGGAAGAGGATGATGAGGAGGACGCCTCCTCCTCCTCCTGCTGCTGCTGCGCACGCTCCTGGAGACATGAAGCCGCAGCGTTGATGACTGCATCGTGGATGAAGGCAGCAGCTCCTAGCGAGCACGATCAGAAGCGACAGAGATCCCCACCCCGCTCTGTGCAAGAGGGTGCCAAGAGGCATCTTGCCATCGCTCGGACGTCCATTCCCTGTTTTTTTTTGTTTGTCGGTGTTGTGCGTGTTTTTTTCGCCGAATGATCAAGGATGCTCCTCGATGGCCCTCCCCGAAGGAGAAATACACACGTCCAAGCGATGCCAGGGCATAGAGAATCGCTCAAGTGCTGGCTCGACAGAGCACAGCACCTCCTCTCTCTTGTGCCGAAGTCGGCGACGGGGAGAGCTGGCAGCACGCGCCGACTGGGCTGTACGCTCGCAGAGCTGGGAAATGTACCGCCTACTGTACGCTATCCAACTCCTCCTCCTCCTCCTCCTCCTCCTCCTCCATCCTCCTCCTCCTCCTCCTCCCCTCCTCCTCCCCCTCCCCCTCCCCCTTCCCCCCCCCTCCTCCTCCTCCTCCTCCTCCTCCTCCTCCTCCTCCTCTCCTCCTCCTCCTCCTCCTCCGCTCTGTCGTGCTTCTGCTCCTCCTCCTCCTCCTCCTCCCCTCCTCCTCCTCCTCCTCCTCCTCCTCCTCCCTCCTCCTCCTCCTCCTCCTCTGCACGCTACCCATCGGGCGCCCGCGGGTCCAGAGGCCGCCAGAATCCCTCCCGGGGGCCTCCGCGGTGGCCCGCGGAGGCCCCTCGTCCTTCGTTCCCTCTCCTCCTCCTCCTCCAGACGCCGCCCCGCCCCTCGCCCTCCGTTCCTCGTCCTCTTTTCTTCGTCCTCCGCCCCTCGTCCTCCGTCCTCTGTCCTCCGCCCTTCGTCCGTCCGTCCCTCCTCGTGCTTCGCCCTCGTCCCTCGTCCGTCGCCCTCGCCCCACATCCTCATCCTCCGTCCCTCCCTCCGTGTGCTGCGCCTCTCTGCGCCTCTCCCGCCCCTCGTCCGCCGCCCCC